>JANPWX010000336.1:1677260-1744044 GCA_024734555.1 Trochalopteron elliotii
AGGGGCGGGCTGGGGAAATGGCGGGCTGAGCGAAATTCGGGACGGAGAGCCCAGGGGAACAGGGGTCAGTTAGGGGTGTGGCAGGAGAAATGGGTGCTAATGTCTTCACCTGCGACTCGGTGGGTGGGAGTCTTCAGTAATTATAGGGAAAATAGGCTGTTAATGTCTTCAGGAACGACTAGGTCTGAAAGAATGGCCTGAAAGTCTTGGTGAAAAAAAGGGTTTTTTGGTCTCTAAGAACATCAAACTGCGCAAGTTTGTTACAGGACTCAGACAGTTCTGAACTTTAGGGTAATAGGAGAAAAGGGTCCGCACAAGGCTCTAAGTCTATTGCAGAGCCCAGAGTGTCTGAACTTCCGAACTTTAGGGGCAAATGACGATAGGTGTTCGAGCAGTTAGAAACCATTTCCTCTTCTCCTGTCCCTGTTCTCTGGGAGCAGAGCCCGACCCCCCTCACTGCCCCTCCTGTCAGGGAGTTGTACAGAGCCAGCAGGTCCCCCCTGAATCTCCTTTTCTCTAGCCCCTTTCCCCGCTCCCTCAGCCACTCCCGGTGCTCCAGCCCCTTCCCCAGCTCCGCTGCCCTTCTTTTGACCTGCTGCAGCCCCTCAACATCCGTCTTGTCCTGAAGTGCCCAGAACTGGACACAACACTTGAGGCGCGGCCTCACCAATGCCAAGCACTGGGGAAAAATCACTTCCCTGATCCTGTGGCCACACTATTCATGCTACATTGGTGCCATTTGCTTTGTTGCCTACCTGGGCTCATGTTCAGCTGCTGCCACCAGCACCCCCAGGGCCTTTTCCAGCTTTCCAGCCCCTCTGCCCAACCTGGAGCTGCAGAGGTTTATTGTGGCCAAAGTGCAGGACCCACTCGGCCTTTTTGAACCTCATGTTGTTGGCTCAGCCCACCTAGATGCTACAACAGCATCCAAATTGATCACATACCCAAACCTGATGCTCCTATGTATGAATTTCCAGTGTTTGCGTATCTATAACAGGTCTAACATAGCATAAATATCCTCTTCTCAAAGGGGGCCTGACACAGGTGGGTGGGCACAACATTGTGGTGCTGAGGGCCCTCACCCCTCATGCCTGGCGCCCAGCACCTGCCTCATACCAATGCCTGTCCACTTTAAACATTTCATTTTCTTCTCTCTCTTCTATCCATTCCTCAGCTTCCTCTGCCAGAGATGCCTCAGCAGCCACCGTTATTTCAGGTTTCCAGGGTGTTTTTTCCCTCACCCTGTGTGTCCTGCAGCACCCCAGGCCACAGCCCAATCTCCCACTTTTTCAGGTTGATGTTTTTTTAGGCAGTACCTGCAGAGAGACACAGCCCCCGCCATCCCTCTACAGCATAATTACTGGAGCACATAAAGCAGTTATAGCAGGAATTTATCACTTTCAGGTAGAAATACTCCTGGCCAAGTAAAAGATAGAGCAGGAATGCCAGGAGCAATTTATAACAGGCTTACTGACATTTCACGTGGAGAAGCTCCGCCAGTGAATAAGCATCAAGCCATAAATCTCGGAGAAAACATGATTAAAGTGAGCGAGTTATTCTTTGAGGGAACTTCATCATAAAAGGACATGGCGGCGTGGAGCTGCAAAATTTGGGTTGTGACAGTCGTAGAAAACAGCCATCAGAGGGGTGTCCCAGCCTTACCTTATCTAGACAGAAGGAGTTCTGCTTAAATGGGTGTTAAATCAGGGCTGAAAGTATTTCTTAATAAGTTATTAATGTCTTCCAAGAGGGAGGTTCTCCAGTTTCAAGTGTCACACTCCTTTGCTTCTGTTCCTTGTTCCCTCCGTGTCTCCTGAAGACCAAAGATGGTCTAAAATGTGATTATTTTTTTTTTTTTAATTTAGGGAAGGTTACATATTTATCTTTTTTATTAATATGAGCCTGAGGTGCAGGGAAGTGAGCTCCACACAGGATGTGGAATTGTGAAATCCCTCAGCACTTTGGATCTGAGAAGGTTTGCTGCTGTCGTCTGGGGCAAAGCTGACATGTCACAGGGTGAAGCAGCATCGCGCTCTCTGCATTCATGGTGACTCCCAGTCCCTATCCATGACACAGGAATCCATGGAGGGGCTGGAAGGTCAAACAGCAGCCTTTGCAGGTGACACTGTCCTTACAGAAACAGGCCCAGAGCGGGATGGATGGACGCCAGCACGCCGATCCTCACTCGCCTCATTTCCCCGGCGTGGAGAGCCGGGCTCTTTGCTGCCATCGGCAGCGCAGGAGCCGCATCAGCGCGCTGGGATCCAGCTGTGAAAAGTGTGGCTGTGTCTCGGTAATGGGCTATTGTTTCCTGGTGCTCAGGGAAGCCCCGCTGCGATAATGATACGGCGCGTTGTCCCCTCTTGCCGACAGCCCTGCACGCCCGGAGGCGCCGATCCGCCAGGGAAAGAACAGCAGCCACGGAGGCGAGCGTGGAAGTGCGAGAAAAACCACTTTGTGTTACAAAGCACACCCTCCTTGTAAAGGACGCGTGTGCGGGTTGGATGGGCGCGGGCAGCAGGAGGGCTCGCATGTGTTTGTGACGGGATCTGAGCGCAGTGGGCTGTTTCAGGGCACAGCATCCTCCTTTCCTGTCTTGGGGCAGGGAAAGGTGCAGGCAGAGGTGCCCTGGGCTGCCCAAAGAGGAGTTTGTCCCCAAGCCCTGCAAGCCAGGGGACTGACACGTCCCGTGGTGCCTTTCCCATCCTGTGCAGGATGGGAACCCCATCCCCAACCCCAACACAGCCAGATGCAGGAGGGGGATGACAGCAAGGGACGGAGCTGGGACAGGGATCTGCTCCCTCACATCGCCAAAACCAGGATAAACTCACAAAATAAGCTAAGCCTGTCATTTTTCCCTTAAGAGTTGCCAGGTGTAACCTTAACATCCCACTCCCTGTTACTTGGCTCATCCTGTGCTCTGAAAAGCCAGCTCCCAGCATCTCCCAGTGCACCAGGGATCCTGAAAGATGGCAAAAGGCCTCACTGCTGAGCTGAAACTTTAACACAATTTGAAGCATTCGGAGCAGGTTACAAGCAACACTTGATCCATAGATCTCTTGAGTCAACCTGGCATTTATGTTCACAAAATATGAGATGCCGATATATACTGTATAGCCCAGTAAACCAGATAAGTGCCTCCTCTTCCTTCCCTCCAGCTGAAATATGTTTAGTGTCTCTCTCAATAAATCCACAGATGCAATAGTTTCCATTGTGCTGAGACATTATGTGGGAATTTACAAACATTTACAACTAAGTTAAACTGAGGCAAAGCACTGCCCTGGGCAGCCTGCATCTAACAAATACTTGCGTTCAAGAAGGATGTAAAAGTCACGAATGATTCATTCTCCCTAATTTTATAAAGGTTAAGGAGCTGGCACTCTTGGAAATCTAAGAAATGTCTTCTTCAGCAGTGAATTACTGCAACCAATTGGACAGTCAGAAGCAAAAAAAAAAAATGATGGAGGGAATAGAGGGAAGCAAGAAATATATCTCTAAATTTGGTTTATGCAGTATTTAAAGTACAAGCAAAGCCATTCCAGGCAGTATAAGGCCCACACACTTTAAAATAAATTTGTTGCATGACAGAAAGCCAGTAAAAGGGTTTCAGCAGTGGTGTGATGTAGTGAGGCTGTGGTGTTCAGTGCGTGCATGAATCAGCAGCTCCATACCCCGCTGAGGCAATGCTCCTCCTCACCGTGCTGGGCTGGAAATGGGATTTCCAAACAATCCTCAGCTCTGCAGCCAAACCTGTGCTGAAGGATGGCTCGGCTCCCTGGCTGACGAGGAAGGTAAAAAATCCTCGCTTACCTCGTGCTTCATTTCAAAGCATTGCCCATCTGGTAAGGACCTTTTTATGGAAATACACTGCTGCCTGATATTTTATTCATTTAGCGAAGTTCCCCAGCTGTTTCTCAACAAATATACAATTATTATGTGATCCATCGTGTGCAGAGGGAAGCAGTTCCATTAAGTTTTATAAATCAGTTGTTTTCCTAGGGGTTAAAAGAGCCAAAGTTCCATGAAGAGGGGATCCCTCTGCTCTCATCCACCTGAATACAGAGCACATCCTGAAAACTCTGCACCCTGCCAGGAAAGGGTGCTCGACGTGCTGAGCACCCATAGCAAGCAACAGGATGGATCCTCTTCATCAGAAAACTGCAGAAAAAACCTGGGGGAGGCGCAGCCTCATCTTTGAATTCCCTCTCTCCCCAAATGTCTGAATCACAGGCTTTAACAGGCTTAGTTTGCTCCTCAGGCCACCCCTCTGGGGCCAATTTTGCTCCTCACCCAAAGCCCTGTGAGCTCACCCTGGTTGCAGAGGCATGGTGGGCTGCAGCACTAGTTTGACAGACATGGAGCTGCTGAGATTGTTCAGTGCAGTAATTGATTGGGGCTGTTAGACTACCGAGTTGTAAGATTTCAAACATTGAGGGACTTGATCCCCAAAAGGAAATAATAATAATAATAATAAAAAAGCCTATTACACTTTCAGACTAAGCAGCACAGTCAGCATTGCATTACATGGCATTAAATTATTCCTCGAGTCTCGGTAGCAAGAACATCTGCTGGTGTTAGACATGGCATTTTTAATTAAAGGCAGCAGCAGAGAAGCCTGTGGTTCATTGGTTCTGCTTTCACCATGCGAATTGCTAAATCCAAAGGGCACTTGTACAAAAGATTTGGTCAGAGCACAAGCTCTGGGCCCAGCACTGCAGAAGCTCAAGCAGAAAAGCAAAAGAGGTGACAGGTAATTTCCACCTGCCCATCGCCCGGCAGGAGATCTCTGTCAATGCCCACATGGGTCAGAACTGTGGGGGACTTTACAAGATTTAAATTACCTTTCTGATTTGGCCAGAAAAGGGATTTCCTGCAGAAAGGCAAGTAACAGAGAACAGCAAGGCATAAGAAAGGCCTGTGCCCAGCCAGGGAGCACGTTCACACCTTTGCTGCAGTAACTGCTGATGCTCCCCTGCTCCAGTGCATGAATAGATGGCACAGACCCTCCCTACCAAGTGGAGCTCCCCAGAGTTTTAACTTCCAAAGGAAAAAAGGCTTGAACAGGGAACGATTTGCATCCTACATCAGCTGCCCTCCAAGAACTCTGGCTCTAAGCAGGTCAAGCAAGACCAAAAATCCCCATCAGTCCTGGGATTTGAGGAATTTCAACATGGCTGGAAAATGTCCAAAGCCCCCAGCAGGGTGGATACATCTAAGACAGAGCCACCCAAAAATCAGCCTTCTTGCCCTCTTCCACCCAGCACCACCCCAGGGCAGTCCCACTAACCTGGGTCAGGCCAGGCAGTTTGCTTTGATGGGACCCAGCCTTTCTTCAATAAAATCCAAACTGAAATCTGCAAAATGCCAGGTCCTGACTCAACTGAGCAGAGATGAGGAGCAGAGGGAAGTTCTTGTCTCGGGCTATGGATGTCAGAAATGTCAGCCCCATGGAGACGTGTGGCTGCCTTCCCTCTGGCACCGAGGGGGCCGGGATTTCCCTCAGCGAGCCCCACAGATGGTGTTTGTTTGCTCAGCCACCATAAAGAAGGAAAATATTTGGTGCAATCTGCTAGCAGACAGAGACAGACATATGGTGGGTGCAAGGCGAGCCTGGATGCTCGGGAAAACACAGTCAAGGCTCTGCAGTGGCTTTGAGATGTTGGATTGCCCTTGAGCTGAGTGGGAGACAAGTCTAAGGAAACTGCTGATGAACCTGGGTGCAGGTTTGGTACTGCTGTGGCTTGAACCCTCTTATTAGCCCCACCTCTGATTAATCTTATTATACCATCCCTATTGTGCTAGAGTTATGATAATTAACCCAGTTTTAATTTATGCAAACCTCAGCTCTGGCTCAACGCTTGGAGAGATTCACCCTGGTTTGATGTCTGTTCATCTGGCACACACAAAACACAGGTTAAAAATGACAGAGACCATTAAAGGCAATTACTTGCATTTCTCGACCTGGTGGAGTCAGAGTGCAGGTGCAACCCTGCTTTTGTTCTTTATACCTGTGACTGTTTTTAAATGTATCATTGCAGCTTCAAGCCTAAGGGAAATCTTTGAGCCACCCCAAAAAATCAAATCCTTTTTATTTCCCTTCCAGTTACATTTTAAAAATGCAAACCATAATTGTTTCCCAGATATCAAGGCCTATTTCTTAATCAGGACTAACCTCCAGCTAATGCAGCACTGGTGACCTCCATGAGGTTGGTCAGGGATCTCCACACCTTCAGTCAGGGCTCAGCACCTCCAGCTCCACCAGGATAAAGCAGATAACCAGGCCTGTGAGTGCTGGACTGACTTTGGGAAGAAATTTGCTGTGATTTCTTAACAACAAACCTGCCTCACTTTAAAAAATTCAAGTTATTTTGGGGGTAGAGTAGACACCCCCACTTTGCCTGAGTGCTTGAGGGCAGACACAGATGCCGTGCCCAAGCACTGAGATTTCACTGGGCAGTGAAGCTGTGTCACCACCACATTTAGAAATGATCTGTGGAGAGGGATGGAGCCAATCTGGCATGAGCTCCACACCCAAAACACCAAGCACGGCCATGTTGGTGCTCTGCCAGCCTTGCTCTGGTGCATGAGTGTCTCAGTCCCACCTTTTAGCTTGAATAAAGTCAAATCAGGGGGAAAAAATAATACATCAGCGAGGAGTACAACTGGCATTTCTGGAGAATATGAAATATGTGGGTAATGCTCCCTTAATTTAAAATTAAATGCTCCTTCCCTGCTAAGCCTTCCTTCCAAAGGGAGGAGCAGCAGGCTCCAGCATCCCACAAAACCCATGCCTGGTGCTTTTTAAATGTAAAAGCCAGAGTTGAGCTGCAGATAAAAAAAGCCAAGGAAACCTGTGGAGTTAATGTAGAGATCCATGGATGCAAAGCAGTAGCTGGGAAGTGCCAGCACTGTGCCCTGCACTGGGGTCTGGAGAGAGGGCTGGGGGTGGAAAAACAGGTCCAAGACCTCCTGGTCTTGCTTTCCCCCTCAGTGCTGATTTACTGTGTCAGCACAAGACAGATTTTGGTGGGCTGCAGCCTGGCCTGAACTGTTGGCAGTCCCTCCCAGAGCATTTTCCTGACTTGCTTCCTAGCTGGAGGAAACCAAGGAACAAAAGCTACAGCACATCTGTATGTGTTCTCAAGTTATGTATTCTGTAAATAGGTGAGGATATTATTTTTTCCATACTAATCCATACTAAATCCAAATTAACATGATAGCAGCTCCTGATGATTTATGTTGTTATAGTAAATAACAGCAACTGCACAGCACTTAGCTGATGATTAATGATCCTTATTTACAGTGTGTTCAGCTCAGGTCTGCAGTTTACACTTGCAAACATCAAAGGAGAGCTCAGCTTTCCTTCTCTCCTGTATTTTTAGGCCACGTTGTAAATCCTGTACCAGCAGCCTCGGCAGCTGCATTTTAATCCACACATAGGATTGCCATAAACTTCCAGAAGAAACAGTGGTCTGACCCATGAGCCATGGGAGCTGTTTCCCTCTGGCCTGGGAGCAGGTCTGGCTCCTCCGGCCTCTGCAGGGAAGACAGCCAAACCGTAGCAGGGGATGACACCATGGCACCCTCCTCTCTGGATTATCAGAGTCTGTCACTCAAATGTACTATGCTGCAAGCACAACTCCTATTTTTGTGCTCTGCTTTTCCTGTTATCCCTCGTCTTGATCCACCTGAGGGAGGCAGGATGGTTTGTGAGCTCCCCTTCCCTCCCACAGCCGGTGCACATCCCCAGCCCTGCACCCACACTGCCCCATCCTGCTGCTGGGAATCCCCAGCCCTGAGCCATCCAAACCCTTTGGACAGGCTCCTTTTTCCTGCTCCACTCTGCAAACAGGCCAACATTCCCAGGGGATGGGAAAGCCCTGGCACAGACCCTCCTGTTTTCACTAGATGGGTGCTGAGCACCTCTGCATGTCACAGCCTGGGTGGATGGGAAAACAGCTTCCCACATCCTAAGGTGATTTCAAGGACTTGTATATAACCACACAGGCTGGAGAGCTCCTTTACACTGCCCAAGCCAGCTCACCCCATAATTCCTGCTTGAGCCAGAGCTCAGGAATGCCAGAGGGGCTGGGGGGGAAGTACGACACAGCAGCTTTGATTTATCAGGATGAGGCTGGTGAGTAATACAGAAACTTAGCAGTCCAGGGGGAACACTTGCCTCTCCCATTTCACTTGATGGGAGAAGTGGTGCTGTATTATTCACAGGGGCACTATATTAGCATCATATATGAGCTGATTTCAAGCCCTGAAATCACCCCGTGTAGGCTATTCACAGTGGAAAAATGACCCCTTATAACATCAAGACTCTCCAAGGGAGCTGTGAAGGTTTCTTGCTCTCATGGGTCACTGACATTTGCCCAGTAATGACATTTTCCTGTAGGCTGGCAGTTATGTGGTTCTGGCACATGGGATTTCTGGAATGGTTGCAATATGAGCTTGGTCTGAAGCTGCATCCCTCTGCTCTGCTGCCTCCACTGTCAGGAAAGGGAGGGCAGCAGGCATGGAACAAACCATCCCGTTCCTCTTCCAACATCTCCATCCTCTGCAGGCATCTGGAGCCCAGCCCTAGCTCGAGGACCTCCAAAGGTTGCACATGCTTGTACTCTGCCTGGTCTTCAGCCCAAATCCCCCCAGTGAAGGTCCCCACTGCTGCAATGTTGTGGTGTTCCCTAATCCTGCCTGATTTCACATGTCCCAGTTTATAACCCAGCCCTGAGGAGCAGGAGGGTCCCTCACACAGGCAGCCAGGGTGTTTATAACAAACATCCCAGCTTTGCTTTTGCTGCCATCCACTGATGTGGGGCAAAGAGCTGTTTATGGGGGGGAAAAGCCCCTTGCTGAGTCTGTCATGAGGATGGTCAATTGCTGAATTGCAGAAAGCAGGTGAGAGGAGAGGCCTCACTGCCCATGCCCCCGTGTGTTCACACAGGGGCATTATCACAGCCTCAGCACCAGCCCAGGAGGAATCGCTCCCTTTGTGGTGCTGCACTCCTCAGAGAGGCTTTAATAATTCCTGGGGAGGCTCTGGAGGCTCATAAAAACATGAATAAAGGAGTCAGGCTGAGCAATGGCTCTCTCCCTCTTTATGGCAAGCCTGGAGCTGCCCTTGTCTGGCTGATCAGGTCTGATTCCCCAGGTTCCTGGAGCAGAACGGATCCGGCAGCACTGCAGCTGCTTTGCAGTGATGGATGGGAATGATTATAATTGTTAATCTGATTAAGCCTGTGCTCTCGACTTTTTGCTCGTTTTACTGACATTGAAGGTACTTAAAGAAACACTTGAGGAGGAGCACGTGAAGGTGGATGAAGCACCTGCTTCCTGCACCTCTCAGAATTATCCTAGGGTTTGATGTGGTGCAAGTTGATGTGGGTTTGCGTTGAAACGGGGTGCCTGGGTTATTGACACATGCCAGCCCTCAGGCTTCGTGGTGCAATGGGCAAAGGAGAGTCTCCTTCAGCTTTATTTTTTCCCTTTGACAGGATTTTAAATAAGAATCTTGGGGTGCAAGGTGTGGTTGCACAGCCTGCTGCTGTCCAGAGCAGCCTGACTACAGGGACTTTGACAGGGACTTCAACTAAGGCTCCAGACCAAGGGCCATACTCCAGACTCACAGCTGGCTGCTTTGGGGCTGGCATTATGCTCAAGGTTAAAGGTATTTTGAGTTCTTTTACCTCATGTAACTCCACAGAGATGGCCGAGGGACAGCTAGAAGTGCTCTGGTGGTCTTAGCAATTCCTAATGTTTGCTTTGTTAATTTTTTAATGAGTTTTCTTATCAAAGTCAACTGCGACGCTTTTAACTTTCACAGTTCCTGCAGGCAGGATACATTCTGGCTCTGCAAGAGGGAAATGCCATGTACTAAAAAAGTGTGAAAAACCCTTACCTTTTAGAAGCACCTGGATCTTAATTGTTTTCCAGCACTTGTCTGTTGGAGAAAATTGCTCTTACAAAACTGAAAAAGGTTTCTATGTTTCTGCTCTGCCTTGCTCCCAGGCCAGGCTGGGCCACCCTAGGGGCTCTTTCCCAGGGGAGGAGCAGGCCACTGTTGGTGATGCAAACCCACGTGCAGCTCCTGTGGGATCTCACAGATATGGGTCAGCAGGCAGGCTTCAGCTCTGTGCTGCTGGCCCTCTCAGCACCTGTCTGTTTGAAACTGCACTGGTGTAATTAAAGGTACACTGCTAATTGGATGCACAACCCTAAGGGGACTCCTTTAATTGCATTTCAATCTGGTTGGTATCATTTTAACTTAAATTCATTGCTGTCTTGTGCAGAAATAAGCCAGCTGGGTCTGGTTATGGTGAGGCAGATCATCCTGCTTCCTCCTCCCTGTCACACGCTAGATGTGCTTCAATTTGTTTGTCTCTGGCTGGAAAAGAGGCAGTGCACACTTAGGCAGTGGGCTGGGCAAAAACCCTTCCCGTGACAACCAGGACATGGGGAGTAGAGCACTGAGAGTTCCCCTTGACCTGCTGATGGAGGTAAGAGCCTCAGTTATCACCCTGTCTTCACTTAGATTTCATCTCGTGTGCATTATCATAAATTGTCCTGGCCATCCTTTGTTTTTTTCTTTGTCAGTGAAGTCAGTGAAGACCTGAACTCTTTCCAAGAGATTCTTCATTTCCACCTAACTTGCTGGTCTAGTGAAAGACTCAGTGTTTCACACCAAAGCCCCTCCATTCCTCTCAAGGCTGGGGAGATGGTGGGGTTGTTGCTTTGAGCCTCACAACTCGTGGCAGTGCTGCCATTCACTTGTCTCACCCCCAGCACGGGGCCCTCAGGATTGCTCTGAAGGCCTTGTTTCCAGAAGGGTCTTCCAGCAGCAATGAGCAATGAAGTGGGGGCTGCATCCCCCAGGATGAGCAGTTGGGAGAGGGAACTGGTTCCAAGTGTTGCCCCACAGGTTGCAGGCACAAGGATCTGTGTCCTTCATCTCAGGCTCAACCAGTGGGACTCTTCATTCTGGCACCATCCAGGTGCTGCAGGGCTGCACCATGACATGGGGCAGCCTCCAGCCCCAAAACTCTGATACTCCCTGGGGTGATCTTGTGCATTCTACAGATATTTTGAGGAGTCAGGTCTGGCCCAAAATGGGCTGCACTCCCCATTCTGCTCCCCATTGTGCTCCCACCTTCCCAGTGCTGTGTATGTGAGTAGCATGAGGAGCAGAGCCAACAGCAAGAGCTGGCTGTGTCCCTTACTAATGTTGGTCTTATTATTTTAGTGCCATCTTCCTTCTTTCCATCCTCCCTCTGAACAACTAAATTAATTAGAGTGATTTTTTTTTATTTAAATACTGCCATGGAATAATAATTCTGGTGAATTCAATTTTTTTTTGTCATTCTCCACTGCTGCTTTTCTGTGTTGTGCTCACTTTTAATATGCTGTTGATACTTTGTTAGAGCTATGCAAGATCACAGCTGTTGTCCACAAAAAAAAAAAAAAAAAAAAAGAGGAAAATCATGCTATGTGCTGTTGCCATCCAAAACCCATTTTCCTTTCTCTAGCAGCTCACAAAATAACCCTTCCCCTATTAACTGAAGGGACAGATATTTTTCTTTGCTTGTAAAAAGCCAAAAAGCCTCACAGCAGCTTCAGTGAAGCTGCAGCAATGGAAGGAAACTGAAGCTCCTACAATAGGCTAAGCCCCATCCCGAGCCTGTTATGAGGATGGATCCCACAAATTCTGGATCCCAGGAGTGACTCCTCACAGGCTGCAGGTCTGTGGGCACCACCAGCTCCTAAGCTTTAGTAGTCACTGAATTTTGTTTACCTGGATGTGTTTGTCTGAGCTGTAAACATGTTTTCTGAACTGACCCAGTAACAAAACCACTCCTGGAAGCAGCTCTCCTGAAAGGACCAAAAAATCCCATTAGAGACCTTGAATTTATATTTACAATATTTTACTTAACACTGGCTCCTCTGAACAGTTTTCCCCAGCCCCTGCCAGACCCTTTCTGACCCTGCAAAACCAGCCCTCAGTGGCTATTTGCACCGAGAGTGGAGCTAAGCAAGGATCAGGCTGGAGCAGCACCGTGCTCTCATCAACAGCACAAAGTGATAAATGAAGGAGAGCCAGGATGGAGATTTGAATCAGCGTCTCCAAGTCCACAACTCTAATTACAAACCTGACTTCAATCAGCCTCGCAAAGCACACAACCAATTGTGAGATTCCTCCTTGACTGGCTGCCCCTGCCCTGCTCAGTGGCTGCACTGCCTCTCCCCTGTGCGTGTGATGTGCCGGAGCATTTTAAATGAAGCCGCTTCCAATTAACGCCCCGGGGCTGTGTGACCGCGCTGGGAGGGCACTGCTGCCTCCATCACGGCTCTTGGGGGGACTGAGGTGACGCTGCATCAAAGGAGGAAGATGAAAAGCGTGTTTCCCCTGGACTGCAGCACTCCTCTCTGGCTCCTGGAGAGGTGACACAGAGCTCGAGGGGCAGCAATCTCAGCTCCCTGCTCAGGCCAGGGGAAGGAGGCAGCTTGGTGGCCCATTTGGAAAGCAGAGCCATGTAAAGCCAAAATTTCTGAGGGGATTCAGGGAGGGCTTGCAGTGGGGAGCACCTAGTATTATAACCCACAAGTGAGGATGGGGGAGTGAGCCCATCCTTCCCCTGCCCTGTAGACCCTGATCAAAACCTTCCAGATTCTCCTCAGTGGTTTCTCAGTCAGCTCTGTATTCCTGGCCATCCCCGGAACTTTCTCAGGGAGACAAAGAGGTGATGGGAGGTGTGGAGCTGGTGTTCAGAGGCAGGAGAGTACTGGGTTCCAAGGTTTTTGCCTCAGAATTGAGCTTGGAGCATGTCCTACCTCCAAAAGGGACAGGATGAGGCTGTGCATGGAATGGGGATGTTTGTAATGTGGCACGGATGGTAATTCAGCCCCTGGTGACGTTATATACAACCTCCCTGCCAGATGCTTCCAGCCCCCAAACGGTTGTAACTGCTTCTCCACGGGCCTCAGTTAAATTCCCCCCAGTATATAAACTCTGGCTTGCTTGGACCAGTACCCACAGCCTTGATTGCAACAGCAGATGGTTTATTTTTACCTGCGAGTGAGAACGGGGAGTGTAGATCATGGCCGTGACACATTTCACATGGAGCAGATGTTTCTATTAATGCCAGAATTGGGTGGAAATTCAAAGGATGCTTTTTGCTTTTTTTTTCCCCTCAAAACTCTATTTTACACAATTAAATTGCAACTTGCTGAAGTATTCCAATGAATCACTTCCTTTTTTTTTTTTTTCCTGTTTGATTAGTAGGCTCTAAAGGGACAAAAGAATAGTTTTGTATCAGTCTCCCTCAATTACATGTAAAGTACATCTGGACAGAGTCTGAAGATCCATCTTTCACTGGCAGTGGCAAAGCCATCGACATAATAAAATAATGCTCTGATTGGTATTACAAGGCTGCATTTAAATCATTGGCATTCATGCTCCAAGTCCTTTGCAGGGAGCACAAGCCCTCCATTAGAGAAAAGCTTAATTTTATACTGTGATCTGTGTAAGATGTGCAATGAAAATGAGAAAAAAGAGCTTTTGCAGAGCTGGAGACATAATAATAGAAGCTACAATGGATGTCTGGGCAGCTTTTTCAGTTACTTATAAACTGCAGGTGTCAAATGCATTCTGGAAAGAAGCTGTATCTCAGTTTTAATTACAGTCAGCAGGTTGAGGCATAATTCAAAGCTCGGTAATACTTTCAATCCATAATAAAACTCCTCCTGCTATCAGTAAGAAGTTTACACCAAGACCAAGGAGAGGACATGACCTCCTTGCAGCAGCTAAACCTTGAACTTCAGTATCCCATTGAATATCAAGGGTGTTTGGGATTTTACAAAGTACCTACTCCTGGCACAATTATCACAGCAAACCTTTGCATCACATAGAAGGTGAACTAGTCAAACTCGTGGTCAGGATAACAAGGATGTGTCATTGCAGCTTTCATCAAAGGTTCCTTTGACTCAAATTAGTTTTGGGGAAGGAAGAAAAAAAAAATGAAAAAGAAACCACCTGGCTGGAATTGTGTGGGTGAACCTGGGTAAGTTGTATGGGCCACCCCAGGTCTCCCAAGGTAAGGCTTTATCTGCAATCTCTTTTACCAGCAACAGCAAGTTTATTGAGCTCAGAGTTTAAGTTAATTTTGTGCTTGAAGGTACATCAATGCCCTGACCCAAACCCGAGTCTTTGGGGCCTTATGCTGATACATATAATAAAGAATCATATTAAACTATTCTATCTATTAATCATTCAGGGGGAAGAGAGCAGGATGTGTGTGGTGGTGTGCTGAACTCAGCTGCTGGGGGCTGCTCTCTGAAGTGGGCAGAGCACTCCCTTAAAGCCAGCAGGCAGAGTCTTTGAAGCAGGAGCTAATGATGCCTTATTATGTGGGAAAACACAGCTCCCAGGTCAGGGGCAGCCAGCACGTGGGGTTGAGGAGGAAGATCACTGGAGAGGACACAGAGAGGCAAAGCTGCTGGAGATGGAGGGTTTGTGAGCAAGGGGGATGCTCCTTGCTTCTACTGTGCTCAGGGAAATACAATCTTATGAAGCAAAGAGCTTCTTGCTGTCAGAGCATTCAGCCAACAGACCTGCCCTGTACCACTCCTTGGCTGTACCAGAGCAGCCCTGAGCTCCAGGCAAAAGGAGAAAGGGGCTTGTGGGGGGATCATCTTCCACTGGGTACCAAGAGCCAGGAACTGCCTGGGACCAGGGAACTCACTCAAGGAGTTACACAGAGCTGGAATTAGCTACAGGAACAAACCAAAACCACTGGAAGCACTAACTTATAAAATAATTATATTTGTGCTGACATAACCAGATAAGCTCTATGTCATTACCAAAGAAGGCCCCCACCAGTGGCCCTTGGGACTGTCAGTATGTAACACCTGCATCCTCACAACCCCACTGTGAGGAGAGGCAAGGCCATGAGCCCCATTTGCCCAGGGGGGAGCCTGTCAAAACTGAGCCACTTCCACCCAGTCACCCAGGAAGTCTGCTGCTGAGCAGGGAGTGGAGCCTGGGCTTTCCTGTGGGGCTGCTTTGTGATCAAACACCCTGCACTGCCCACAGCTCCTCTGCTCCATCAGGGCCATGTCTGCTGTAAGCAAACGGCCACGAGCAGCAGGTGGTGGTGTCTAAATCCTCACAGCCATTACAGTGATCATAAAACAAGAACTGGGGTGGGGGGGGGGAAAGAACCTGTGGAAAGACCAATCTGATTTGTAACCAAGTGCCAGTGTCAAACACCTACCATGTTCCTAGTGGCATTAATTAAGTGCATATCAAAAAACAAAGTACTTTAAGAAAATGGGACTGCTTATCCCCATCACCCTAAAATCACTGAAAACAGGGTTGGAGGGGCTGTCAGGTCTCTTCCCCAGCTTCTACGATCCTGTGTGGGTGGATCCCTTCAATAGATGGAGCTTATAGTGCTGGCTTGGCTGCTTGTGTCAGAGCTGTCCAGCGTCACATCAGGACCTGCGTCCGCGCCATCAGGATCTGCTTGATCTTTAGCAAAGTTGATGAAAACCTGGAAGTTTAAAGGAAAACACTCAGTATGTGACAGCATAAATAATTTATGGTATGAATGAATATATAAAAGGCATGGCTGTTCATTTGACTGCGAGCCTGGAGAGCGCGCCCGGGATGGATTCACGCTGAATTTGAGAATTGCAAATGGTTGGGCTCCTGTGGGCTCATGTAAATAAATGGATGTGCACTCCTGTGCTGTGGAATCTACACCCAGATCCAAAGGCAGACATTCCTGCATGGAACCTCATTGTCCTGCAGCTCAGGTTCCCAAAGCACCAGCGAGGCAATGCCCATGCAGTGGTGCATTTCCATCACACTGTCATACAGTCCCATTATTACTCCATAAACCCATCTGTCTCTGTGTAATTGACATCTGTGCACGCACAACTGCAGAGTGTGGAGAGAGGTGTATAAAATCACACGGAATGGCCTTCCTTTCAACAGCAGCTAATGAATACAGAAAGGACTCTTACCACAACACTCCCTGCAATCACATTTGCATATTCCCAAATCCAAGCTGTCCTCCCACAGAATTTGAGCTGGGGCTTCCTGGGCTTTGCCTGCCTGTTTCTCTCACAGCCACTGCCCCTTACTGGAACAGCAGTGAGGAACTCCCCTCCCAGACTGCTGTGTCACTACAGGGCTGTAGCTCTGCTCCTCTCTCTGGGACAAACCTAATATTCCAGGTGCTGATGCTCAACGGGGTGATTTCTTCTGGAGAGTCCTTGTAGCAATCCCTTCAGCTGACGTGCTCCCTACGAGATTTTGTTGCCATTGGGAATGTTCTTCCAAGGGAAAATGGAATGAACCCCAAAGCCAAGTTTGGAGTAATGCTAAATGCACTTCCAACCCGAAAAGTGAAATTAAGCATATTTTCAGTTCTAGTGGAAAGCCTAGACCTGGACTTGGGGGTGATTCATAGTCCTGCTCTTCACCCACACCCACGAGGCTCCTGAAATCAGCAGTGACAGAGGGAAGAACAGATCCTTTATGCTCCAGGCAGCTTTGTGTGTGTGTTTCCCTAGCACCAGCAGAGGTACCTGGAGGCAGCAGTGCTGATAAAGTACCCCCAGGAGGAATATAGATGGAAATCCCTTTCAAACTGTAGTCTATTGTGTGCAGCAGTCCATTATGTGTAACCATCAGTCTGCTCCCCTGTTAGCAGTTTTAAAAGGATGGCCTCACATTTTAATTCCTTACCTCCTCCAACGTTGTCTGACTCACAGAGAAGTGCCTGATGTTGAAGGCTGCTTTGTTGCCTTCCAGGAGATCAAATATATTGGCTACCCCTCCTGCAGAGACCGGGACGTGGTACTCCACCATCTTGAAATGCCGATCCTGCGGGGACAGGAGTGGTGGGGGAGAGCCAAGAGCCAACAGATCCAACAGCTGGACCATGGGAGGACCCAGGGGCAGGGGCTGTGGTGTCTTCTGAATGTTAGTGTCTGCTAGGGACCAGTGTTTTCCCACTGGGAGTTCTTGTGGGGTCTGTGACTGGGGGAGCACAACTAAACTGCAAGGCTGGAAGCTCCAGGGTGGCCATAGCATTTTGCAGCTCCAGGTGTGCAGTTTTGATTCATGCAGAGATTGGCACAGAAAATGGATTTGTGATTCAGTTGCTCTGGTTTTACAATTACTCAGTTACTGGAAGTACTGGAAACATCTCATTACCCACTGAACCTAAAGGGGGTTTCCATCCATTCCAGGCTTCAGTGGGAAGGGCATTCCCAGGGCAGAGGATCACCTAACAGGGTCACTGCAGCTGTTTGGCTGATGTTACATCAGCCACCAGGAACTGCAGTGCTCCAGCCCTCAGACAATGTGGCTGAAAGCAGTGACAAGTGTGACTCTGAGAGCTCAGATCTATGTGCACAAGATGTCACAGGATGTCCACCTTACAAGGATCCTCTTGGTCAGTTTGAAGGGATTTTGAAAGCCACTCCTGAAAGCATCTGCCCTGCTTACCTTCAGGCATGTATTTGGGAAGTGTGACTTCATGAATTCTGTCAGTGTCTCAGTGCAAACTGTGCTGCTGTTTAAGTGCATCTTCACAGTGAATCCTCTTCCAAATCTAGGGGAAAAAGAAAATCACAATTAACACTGTAGAAGAGAGAAAAACAGAGGAAGAAACTCCTTTGAGTGTGCTGTCTCTTTGGAGAAATCTAATCCAGGCATGGTGCAGCTTGAATGGGGTCAAGGTTGTTAATCTCTAGTGAAACTTAGTAAGAAGCTGAATTATTGTTACTACTAATAAAACCAAAGCTCAACCCTAATATGCATTTCTCATTTGCAGCAGTGAACAGATTACTTTGGGGGGACACATTCTGGGAAGAGAGGCTGTGAGGGAGAAGAAAGTGCATTAGTTAACAGAGAATTTCAGTAGTGTATAAGGGACATGAACCAGGAAAAGTCATTGTTTTGACAAGACAGGTCTCATGTTCTGAACACTCAGAGCTGTAGGTCAGTAACTCATGAGGTTGTTCAGTAAAAGTGAAACAGGTTCATTTTACTGACCTGCTCTTGATGTGCTGCAAAGAGCCAATGCACTGGAAACTCCCATTCACCATGATGGCCAGCCTGGTACAGAGGGCTTCACACTCCTCCATGCTGCAAAGCCAACCAAGAAACTCTAGTAAGTCATTGAGAAGGTATAAAAACATGACTAAGTAACTGCAGAACATCACTGATCTTTCCTAAAGTGTTGTGGGTCTCCGTGGACACCACATTCAGCCACAAGAAACCCCCAAACCCGTCACGGCTCGGTGCCCTGAAATTGTGCAAGGATCAGTGGGGAGTGTGAGGGATGGGTCTCTCCACACTTCTGCTGACCCCAAAAAGGGAGGCAGAGCAGGCCAGCCCTACCTGTGGGATGTGAGTATCACTGAGCATTTGTTCTGCACTTCCTCACTGATGATCTTCCAAAGGTGGCGTTTGGCGTTCGGGTCCATTCCAGAGCTCGGCTCATCCTATTGGGACAGACAGGACAGGATGGAAATTTGCACTCCAAAAGGAAACAAGCCTGGGCTCGGGCAGCAGTTAATACAGAGAGAATTCCTTCCTCCTCCTATTTTTATTGAGATTTTTTTGTTTTGGGATTTTGATCAAAGCACCAAGAGCACTGGCAGGTGGTCAGAAGTAAAGGCAGCAGTGCTGGGCTCGATAGAAATTGGGACAAGGGATAGTTATGTCCACTAGGTATCCAACTTAATATTGGGAATCTTGGTCACAGTGCTCTGCACACATTTAGTACACAGCAAATGGGAAAACTGCACAAAAAGGTGTGTTTTAGCAATGGGGTAAGCCCATGGAAAAACTAGAAATTCAGAGTGAAAGACCAGACAGGAAGCCAAACCTAGAAAAGTTATGTTATGTTCTAATCCTGAGGGAAGTGGCCACTTTGCTCTCCTACAGTTTTGGAGCCTTGGATGCTGCTTTTCTTGCAAAGCTGTGCAGGTAAGTTAATAGAAATAGAAAACAAGATAGAGTTGGGAACTAGGAGAGTTTAACTGGCAAATATATGGTCTATTTTTGACCTCTACAAGATGCTGCCAGAGAAACTGAAAGACTTGCCACTTTCTTACACCCTCAAAGAAATTATGAGTGTTTGCTGGAAGCTGAACTTTCCTGCGATGGTTTCTGTTGTCAGGCCAAGCACGGGCACATGGGGACTGTCCCTTAAGCTGTGACTGAGAAGGTTTTGTGAGACTGTCCAGGTTCTCCTGCCAGCCCAAGGACCTGCTCCTCTTCCCTGAACCAGGCCCCCATTTCTCACCAGCAGCAGAATGGATGGATTGCCAATGAGAGCCAGAGCAGTTGACAGCTTCCTGTTGGTGCCATAGCTGCACATGGAGGTGACTCTGTCCTTGTAGGGCATCAGGTTCAGCCGGTGGAGGAGCTGGAGCACGACCTAGGGAGCAAGAGTTCTGCTTCCACACCATGGATTACCACACATGTATCTACTGAAAGACCCATTTACAGGCTCCAAATGACAAAAATGCTGTGAGCCCCTTGTTACTCACTCCCTTGATGTCCCCCTCCGGGATGCCGTGCAGCCGAGCGTAGTAATACATGTGCTCCTCCACAGTCAGCAGGTCATCCAAGGCATCTTCCTGAGGACAGTAGCCAAAGAGTGACCAGTGGGCCTCACTGATGTCATTCAAGGACCTGTGTAAGGAGGTTGGCACATCCCTGTAAACACACTGAACTGCCAGCGCACTCTGGAATCAAACAGGAGGGAGAAAACCCCTTTCTCCTACTCCCTGCCCCCTTCCCCAACCCTTGAAGGATCTGCAGTGGATCTGCAGAGCTCCAGTTTTCAGGCCCCCAGTTCTGCAGAGGCTGTGTGTCCAGTATGTAGCTCTCCAGTTACTGCCACCAAGCCTACACCTCTTAAAGAAAACTTGGAGGTGAGCCCTACTGGTCTCCAGATCTGGCTTAGAAGTGGGATCACACTGCTGAGGATCTGAGCCTGATCCCATCTGCAATGGACTGAAGTGGAACAAACACCTCTGAGCAGCAAAATGCAACCCCCTAGGAAGCAACCATGCCATCTTCAAAGGATGAATTCCCTGTCTTATTTATTTTTGCTCTGGTTTGAGTGTTTTGTTTCAGACTTTTACACTTCTTTTCCTCTGCCACCCAGCCTTAAAAACTGCTCTCAGGTTGATTTGCTTCCCCAGAAACCATATCCTCCATACCCAGAATGATCCTGGACCCGCAGCCTTCCGCTGGATGCTCCAATATCCCCTGTCAGCATCTTAAAGATTGTTGTCTTTCCAGCTCCATTCACACCAAGCAAGCCAAAGCACTGGGAAAGGAAAGGCAAAATGTAAACATGCTGAAGTATTGCTCTGAGATGGGTGCTCAGTGCTCCTTGCCCCTTCTTTCTCTGGCCCCTGGAGCAAGACAAATTGCCAGGGGAACTCAGAGCATCCCAGTGTTATAATGGAGATTGTTTATGGTGCAATATACTCCAGCTTCTCTTAGGACCATTTGTTTAACATGGTGGATGATCAAGGATGTGTCTCCAGTAGAGTCATTCCTTTTACTGCAAGGTGCATTTCTGCAGGAGCTCAGGGCAAATCCACGTGGACTCATTGGTGCAAAGCCTCCCCTTGACAGGGACAGAGCTGCTCATGGGAATGGGGTGAGTCAGGTTTGGGCTGGCACTGCTTAAAACTTTGATCAACACAAGGTTTTTGTCTCATAGTGTCACCAAAGCACTACCTTAATAAGATGAAGAACTGTCTCCCTATAGTGTAGTTCCAGTATCTCATGGTAAAATCCACATTTTACTGCTAAGGTTGGAGACAGGCAGTTTTGTGTTGCATCAGCCATCACCATTGTGCTGATAATTACTGTTATTTTGCCATCATTAGTACAGACCAGCTGATGTGAAAGTCCTCCTGTGCTGGGGATGCACAGCAATCCATGGCTCTTCCCCACCTTGGTCCATATAAGAACAGGATCTGTGCACAGTCTGCAGTGCAGGGTCACAGCTTCTGCTGACAGGTGGGGAATGGTGCCCTAAATCCCACCAGCATCAGGGTGAATTTTGCTAGAGGTCAGAGATCTCAAGGCCAGTCCTGGCTTAGAAAAAATCCTCTGCCATAAAGATTAGCACAGTGTCCATGTGAGGATACTGTCCTTTCATCTCAGTGGGACCCAGGCAATTAAAATAAACCAGGTGCCAAGGATTAATTCCAAGCTTCCCCACAAGTCAGGTGCACAGCCTGAGGTAGAATATGGTCTCCAGTTTCCTCTGGATGTCAGAGGTGCTCTGTGTATCCTGTCTGTTCACTTCTCAGGGAGGCAACTGCACTGACATGACCAAAGAATGTTTTTTTTCTTTGGAGTTAATTTTAGGTCCTGATTCACGAAACTGTGTGTTCAGCTGAAGTGATTTGTCTTCCCCTGATGGGAAAACACAAGCAGATAAGCCTGACTCACCATCTCCCATGCAGTTCAGGTGAATAATTTCAGCTGGACACATTCTGCTGTCTTCATTTCCCACCTGGTGATCCCCAGTGACCCACCCAAGACTGCACTGTACAAACAGAGCATGCAGACACTTTGCTCTGAATAGAACTCCAGCAATTCCCATGCACTTTCCCTCTTTCTAGGCCCTTCAAACTGTCACTTGATGTCCCAAATCTACCAGGAGCCTTTTGTCACTGCTGTAACCCCAAGAATCAATGAATGAGGCAAAGAAAGGAAGAGGCCAGAGCAGAACAAACCATTACAGAAGATGACAGTGACACGGGAAGGTGCCCACAGCCTTCTCCCCTCGCTCACCTCCCCAGCAGGGATCCCAAGGCTGATGTTTTTCACTGCTGTGATGCGTTTGTGAGGGAGGTGGTAGATCTTGGTGAGGTTCTGGAGCTGCACCACGTCGAAGTCAGCTTTGCCAGACTCCACCCGGCTCCTCTCTGCCTGCACATCCCCGTCCTCCACGGCTGCAGGTGGCAGAAGGGAGGCTTTGCCATGGACTCTGTCAAACAGGAACCTGGGGAGGGCAGAGAGGGAATTACCCTCCAGCAACAGCCAGCAGCTGGGATAGATCCCTGGGGGCCTCCCTGTGGGATCCCAGGGCATGCACACGATGCTCAGATATACAGTTTCTATTCTCCCCTGCCAATTGCTCCACCCAGTGCTCTCTTCCTGCCTGGTTTTTTCCCCTTTTTCAGCAAATATTCTGGGCTGGAGCAGGTCCTGCCTTGTGGACACGCTCCTAATGCAAATTACAGGAATGTTCTCACTCCCCTCTGTGTGCACCCAGGGCAGAGGAGATGGGGAGAAGCAAACAGAGGAGGTTGTCAGTGGAATGCCTGCCCTCACCAAAAGCTGAGCATCCACCCACCAAACCCCAAGCCCAGGGCTGCAGTGCCAGCCAGCACCGACTACCAGGAGACTCTGTAAACTACACCTCTGTTAGTTAAAACTCTAATTACCGGGACTTCTGCCAGACAAAACTCACTCCACATTCCCAAATTGTCCTGGAAATTTATGGGCTTCATAATTGACAGTGATGGTACAGGAGCCTGGAATGAAACCCCGGAGCTGGGGCTGTTTCCAGGCTCCAGCTGTTACTTACTCCAGCACGTTGTTCCAGACTCTCTGAATCATCCTGTCGTGAACTGTGAGGCGAATGGCAAAGAACACGGTGCCCTGGATGAACATGGCCAGCAGCTTGGATGTGGTCTTGTCCAGCTCAAAGGTTTTGTCAGGGTAGTCCACTCCATAGGCTTTCAAGAAGCCCAGCAGTGCCTGATCCTGTGACAGTTCAATCAAGCCGTAGCCAAAGCAAAATTGTGGGAACAGAAGGAACACATGCCTTAAATTTTCAGCGAGATCGTGCAAGCCCTGGAAAAAAAAAACAAAGAGCAGCACAGTCAGTCACTGCTTTTATCCATGGAATAAATTCATAGGTTTTACTGTGGGACTGAAGTGTAACAATTACATTGGGATTTGCCTGTGTCTCAGAGCAGAGATAAATTGAGAGCAAAGAGCTCTGCAGACAGCTCGTTTCACAGGCACAAGGTCATAAAAGTCAACAGGCAGCTCAGAGGTTGTGATCACCCATAGTAAACAGCAGCCAGTTCCCAGGATGGTCCCTGCTGCTGCTCCAGCACCCAGAACTCACCCAAGAGCCAGAGCTGAGTCCTGCCACTGTGCCCCCATAATCTGTCCAGCACAACCTGCTCCCCTGGAGCACTGCCCTGTCTGTTTTCCTTGGACAAACATCTCAATAAAACAAAAGATTTGGCTTTTCTAGACATAGAAGGGCTTTTCCAGTTAATGCACAGCAGAACAGCCCAGTGCAGTCTCACAGTAAAGAACTCTGGTACATTTCTAGCAGAAGAAAGGATTAGTGCACGAAGCAAACTGGGTAGGCACTACATTAGCATGGAAGGGAACTGACTCCCTGCCACTGGGGCACAGAGGGATGAAAGGTGATCATCAGTGCATCTCAATAAAATTCAGGGGGTTGCTGAACAAACTCTGTCCAGATAGAGAGAAAAATCCAACCCAGCTATTGTAATTGCTTTCCATAAAAAAAACCCAAACAAATCTAAGTTTAAGGTGTGCGTTTTATCCCAGCCATTCCCAGGGAGATGTCAGTCTAAGAGAGGGCTTTACTTTAGGGAATCATCACTGTCTCTGGGTTGTTTTTCATCCCTGCAGGGAGAAGATGACTGCATTACAGACTGAAATGACAGACAGCTGGTGCTGGGTTAACTGCAGCACATGTCAGACTCAGGGCAGTGACATTCAGCTGTCACTCCCCACAGCTCGTGCTGCGAGAACTCAGCAATGGTTTGAAGTGTCCATCAACAACTTTTTATCAAACATCTCCACCCACCTCCTGCCCTGCATCTTCCATCACCAGGCTGGTTATAAAGAGAGTCCTCAGTTTTCTCCCTCACTTTTTATATTCTTCCCTCTGTCCCCATCAATTCCTTTGCTGGGAGTGCAGATTTATAGACAAGCACAATCCATATGTGACTCATGTCCTGTCTGTAGGGAACCCTGTGAAATCCTGTGACTGTGCCCAGCTGCTCTGGACCTGATCAAAGCCACCAAGCCCACAAGAAGCCTCCTGCTGTGTCACCACAGCCTCAGCACCAGTGGGGCCCCTACCTGGTCCGTGGCCTTTTCCTGGGAGAGCAGGAACACAACTGAGTGAGTGATGATGGTGTTGATGCCAAAGAACAAGTTGACACAGACATAAACAATGAAGGCCATCCCTGTTTCCTTGAAAAACCCAGCCAGCAGGTACATCCAAGAAAATGAGGCATATCTATAAATACCAACAGTGCAGAGAAAACCATGGTAACTCAAAGGCTCCTTTGAAAACAAACCACTGAAGACATCAGATAACACAGAATCATTGGATGGTTGGAGTTGGAAGAGAGCTTAAAGCCCTTCCAGTTGCACCCCCTGCCATGGGCAGGGACACCTGCCACCACATCAGGTTGCTCCAAGCCCTGTCCAGCCTGGCTTTGAACACTTCCAGAGGTGGAACACAACAGTTCTGTTTTGGCATGTAACTACATTTGCACATTACAGAGCTTAAAGAAAGGAAAAAATGCCTTTGTGTCTGTTACAATTTGGAGAAAAGGTTTATGATACATACTTTGAACGAGGAACCCCACCTGAAAACAAAGAGACTGGGCCTGGAGGATTCAAAGCCAGGAAGAGTTTGTCTAAGTTTTCCAGAATTGTGCTACTGCTATATATTTTGCTTTCTGATATTAAAATGCCCTTGAACTTTGCAAGAGGTCAGCAAGCATTTGCTTACAGCTTGGGCTGTTGCTGAAACCTTGAATATTTCTATACCCTCACGTAGGGTTTGCTTTGAATAAAGTAGGCATGACAACAGTGCTTCACCTCCCTGCTCCTGGAAGGAGCAACTTAAGTCACTCTTTGTGAAGGGCACGTTGAAGAGAAAAGCCCACATTTTCCCCCCCTGGATCTCAGACTGCAGCAGCCTGCAAGATCCAGTTCCTTGCCCTGTGCAGTGATATTTAAATAACTAAGCTCCACACTTACCCAAACAGTAACAGCAGAAGAAATACTGCCACTAGGTTACTGTTGTTGCAGAAAGCTGGGATCTGGAAGGCTGAAATAACTCCTACAGAGAGTCCAATAGGGACCATAAAAAGTACCTGCAAAATGATATTAAAAAGTTGTTACTAGGACAACTGTTCTGAAACACCTTCCTACAACAATACAGAAAAAACAATGTCAGGACTGAATCTGGTCCCACAAATGCAGCTTGGTTTTTCTAAGGGAAACCAAACACAGGTGGGCTCTCAGTTCTCCCCAGATGAATTGCAGATGAATTCCCACAAAGCCTCTTTGAATAGGCAAAGCCTCAGCACTGAGGATTGTGGGCAGAAAGTGCCTTAAAAAAAGGTTGTGAATGAAAAATACCCCTTTGGGTTTTCTGTTAGCCTTGCAGTCAGACCACTTCATTGTGTCCTGTAAATCTAGTCTTTACAGTGTTGAGTCAAGCCAGAGACCTACCAAACGTCTGCCCGGAGAGCTCCCTCTCTTCCCCAGCTCTGGGATTTAGCAGAATTTACTGCCAGGGATTCACTGAGAAATATCAAGTTGCCGAGAGCGCTGGATTAGTTTCAGCCCACTGAATACCGACTGTGCAGGGACTCTGGGGATTTTTCCACAGGCTGATTTACAAATATGCATTGCTGGAGCAAGGGCAGGCAGGCAGGCACAGGTCTGCTCCACCCTCTCTGCTGTGCTGCAGCTTGGGGCTGCACTGCCGAGCCAGCCTGGGGCCACGCTGCCTTGGAATCCCTTCTAGCCCTCCTGCAGGGCAGGGGACCCTTGTGCTGCTGCCTTGGAATTCCTTCCAGCCCTCCTGCAGGGCAGGGGATTCTTGTGCTGCTGCCTTGGGATCCCTTCCAGCCCTCCTGCAGGGCAGGGGATCCTTGTGCTGCTGCCTGCACTCATCAGCCCCCCCAGGCAGGCACTGCTGCCTCACATTCCCCATGGTATTTCAGCCCTTAGTCCTCCCTGCACCAGAGGAGGGGGTCACCCAAATGCCCTTGGAGATATCCTGTTTTCAGGAAGCAATGGAACCACTGGGATTTTAGGCACTTGCTAAATCTGCATCAACAGAAATTTGTAGGATATGTGGAAATTTGTGAGCTGCTCAACCCCTGCAGCCCAGCTGGCAATGCCCAGAGCAGATCTTGGCTGCACTGCCTGTTCCCTGTGTGAGGGCCTGACACCCTGCACCACAGGGAATGCAGAAGACACAAAGCACTTCAGCCTACAGACACTACAAACATTTTTCTTCTTGGCCCAGCAAGGCTTTCCAGCAGTGCCATTAACCCTGTGCACCAGGAGGGAACTTAACTTCAGGAGGAACAAGGGCACACCTATGCCAGGGAATGCAGCACTGGGAATAGGAGCTGCTCAGGTCCTGCAAGGCTGCATTTGCAGCTTTCCTTGGCTTAAAAACTTTACAACACAGACTTTTACAGACAGCATTCAAGGCAGAGATGGGGTTTTGCCCAGCAGGGTTGTGTTACTGTGGGATGCCTGCTGCTGTCCCAGCCAGGGTTTCCAGACTGGCTGTAGCCTCGAGCTCCAAAGCCTCACCCCAGCCTTGTGGAGCCTGGGTGACAGCAGATCCAGCCCTGCAAGCTGTCAGAGGAGCAGCTGGCTGCTGGAAGGGAAATCAAGCTGCAGCCTGCTCCGTGCTGCTCCCATATAAAAGTGCTGGGTGTTTTACACACACTCCAGAGAGCAGAAATGCCTTTGCTTAGCAGAATCCAGTGCTGCAGTTCACGTTTAATCATCCCCAAATGCCTTGGAGAACAATTACTACACAACACTCTTGGTAGCAATAAGAAGGAGTCTAGGCAACCAACTTTAAATAAAGAACTTTTTTTTCCCCCTTGCTGTGTAATACTCCTCCTGGTGCATTTAGGAATGTGAATTATTTACCAGATCATAAATGAAGTTGGTCACCCAGTAGGTTGTCATCCCAATGCCTGAAATGTGCTGCAGCTGCTTGGCTTTGGTTTGGTGCTCCCTGACCATGTAGAGAGCAAAGCTTGCTGTGGTGATGGAGTAGCCCACCAAAACAGACATGGACACTATGATGTCCAGTAAGCTGTTGAGCCTGGGAGAAAAGGGGAGAAAGATGCATTTGGTGAGTGAAAGTGGCAGATTTCCCACACTGTGAGGCTTGCTCAGAGCTCAGAAGCAATAAGGTCCTGATTCTGGGACAGCAGCTTTTATAATCCTGGAATGGTTTGGGGCTAGAAGGGACCTCAAAGCCCATCCCATTCCACCCCCTGCCATGGATAGGGACACCTTCCACTAGCCCAGGTTGCTCCAAGCCCCATCCAGCCTGGCCTTGGACACTGCCAGGGATGGCCTCACCACCCTCACAGAGGAGAATTTCTTCCTTTATTTGCTCCCTTTGCTGATGGCAATGATGCCCAGCAAAAGGGACTCACAGCACTGAGGTGTAGTGCTGGACCCCAGCATGGAGTGGAAGCACCAAAAGGAAAATCATGTTGTTGTTGTTGTTGTTGTTGTTGTTGTTGTTGTTGTTGTTGTTGTTGTTGTTGTTGTTATTATTATTATTATTATTATTATTATTATTATTATTATTATTATTATTATTATTATTATTATTATTATTACTATGCTCCCAAGCACACAAATGTGTGAGGCTGTAACTGTGACCTCCAGATCTCCATGAGATCCTGCAAAAAAACCCTCACAGGAATCCCCAGCTCTGGTGGCAAGTAGGACACCATTCATGTATAGAGGGAATGAAGACAAGCAGGAACAGTTTCATCACTTAGAGAAAGATATCCAGTAATTTAGGCTGGTTTATGGTTTCCAATAAGCTGGTTTGCCCCTTTTAAAGCTAAAAAATTCAGGCATCAGCCAAATGAATCTTCTTACATTACTTGTTCTTGACTCTGTCCTCCAGGATATGGGTGAGCTGATAAGAAAATACCTATGGGAAAAACAAAAAGAAATTGAAAATGTGTCCAAAATAAAGCTTCCTTCACCAGCTCCTGATATTGACAATAATATAGAACACTGAGAGAGAAGAGAAGAAAAGCAGATCAAAAGTGTGTTTGTGCTCTGTCATCTCTGAGTGATCTTGAGCAGAATTCTGAGCATCCTTGTTTTTCCTAGGACTTCACTTGGCTGCTCAGCAGATCTGAAATTCAATCCCTAGGTCTTGTTTTTATATCTGCCTGGCTGCCAGCACCATTCCCTTCCCACATCTCAAATCAGGCACGTGCCTGTGGGCCCCTCTATTCCAGCTTAGATTCCTCACCACTGACACCTTCAAAACTGATGAACATGTTGTGTTTCAAAACTGCTTTCTGGTGATCCCACCTCATTCCATTTGTTCTTTTATCACCAGGAACAAATCTTTCCCTGCTGCCCTTCTCCACAACTGCTACCTGCCTGTGATAGATGTTTTTCTCCATATGGGATCTGTGGAGGTGAGAGCAGAAACCCAGGTAAGCTACAGGACACTTTTGCTCCCCAGTGTGGCAGTGAGTTCATTGTGAATTATTCTGTCTTAAGAAGCTAGAAACAAAACAAACCAAAAAAAGAGTATTTTGCTCAAAGTTACTAGCAAAAATCTAATTACCACACTGGTAAGTCCCCTGTGATGTTTTAAAAAAAAAATCTATTAAAATGGGTTTGTATCAGGGAAAAACTGCAACTGAGAAATTCTCTGCTTTTTGCAGGTATCTTCAGATGTGGTTTAAGTAGTCTTTCTCCAAGGAGAACACCTAGCCCAAAACACACTAGTATTGTTCACCACAGTGCTTTTGCCATGTCTGGAGGCAATTTGTGCCCACAAAAGCAAAAGGAAGAGCATGGAGGGGCTCTGGTGGGCCAGTTCCAACCTCCAGTGCAGGTCTCTGCCTGGATGACAGTCCAGTCTCTAAGACTCCAGAGCCTGAGAAAGGGCTCCCATGTTCATGTGCCTAAAAATGAGGTTCTCAATTTGTATATTGACACCTAAGTAAATGCCTCAAGGAGAGCTGGGGGACATCCAGCTGCTCTTAAATCCAGAGATTTTCTAGACCACGCCACCTGTGGAATTGAAACTCCTCACAGCCAGGTGCCAGTCCTTAGGAATGATGTGATGAAGAACTATTCTGGGTAATTTTCCCTAAGAATGGGCATTCTGACAGAGGGACCAGAAGGGAGGAGCCTGAGGGTTTAGCTGACCAAATGCCATACTGAGCAAATGAATTTGAAAGGGAGGATTTAATCAGAAATTAATTTTGGAGAAAAAAAAAACAAAACAACTCAACCAAACCTCAGTCTTGTCATCAGTGAGAGAAATGGGATTAAAATCTTGGACTGCTGATAAAGCCATACAAGCAGCCAGGAAATGTTTCCCTTCTCCAAAAAGGAGAGGGAGAAAGAAAGATACTGGCTGTCTAATCTGTTAATGCTTCACTATAAAGCCATTTTCCTTTACTGGAGCTTAGGCTAGAAGTCAAAATTCCCATTTCAATGCTTCCTCCTTTTTTGTTAGCTGGGATTGAGAGAAGAGAAAGCACAATATACATAAGTCAAAAGCTATTATGACTTGCTTAGTGACAGGGTAAAAAGCTTTTTATGTATCTTTTTAAAATACATACCCAGTCTAAGGCAAACCTCTAAAGCAGGACTGGCACCCCTTTCTGACTGCTGAAGTGACAAGACACTTTTATCTGGCCATTTCAATGGTTCTTAAACCATCATTTATTTGTCACAACAACAACTCGACGGAGCTGCCAGGAGTGTACCCCACGGAACGTGCCTCCAGTTGTATTTCAGACTGGATTTACTCCACCCCAGGGGAACCAGCCTCATCCATTCATTTTCTTTCTCCTCTCCTCTGGCTTGGATGATTAGTGGGAAGCAGAGAATTGTCTGTCTGGTCATTTACTACTAAGCATTTCTTTCCAAAAACACATAAGCAGCGGGACAGATGGAACAAAAACTGCTGCTGTTCTTTCCCCCTGAAAATTGTTATTTTGCTGGTATAAAACTTTCCCTGTGAAAACTTTCTGATTGTTCACAAGAGCTTCCTGCCTTTGCTCTTGCATGTGTTGGGAATACAGAGACAGAGCAAGGAGCTTCACTGCTTAATAATTCAGCTGCTCTGGGATGTTTCTGCTGCTGGAAGAACCTGGCTGGGGTCTCCTGTCTAGTCAGCCAGGCTGCAGCTCTGTGATGTGTGAGCTGAGGGCACACTGCAAACCCCAGAGGGGACAGCCAGGGGTTTGAGGGGGTGGCCAGGACAAGGCTCTGGGGTCACTCTCTGTGAGCTGAACTGCCTGGGAGGGGAGTCTTGGTGCAGTAATGTGAGCTGGGAAGCAACACATGCTGGGGCCACTTGTGATCAGCATCTGCTGCTGCTGCTGCAATTCAGGGTGTCACACTCAAAGCTTCAGGCCAGGTGCCTGGTTCCATTATGGCTCGATTCAGACACGTCCTGTGAGCCAAGAGACACTGCCACACTGCCAGGTGACATGCCTGTGTCACCAGGGATGGCAGCCCAATGAGGTGAGCAGGGTTTAGCTGCCTGGTCAGGACATGGCTGGAAGGGCCCTGCTTGTCCAAGAAAGTCAGTCAGGAGGGTGTTTCCACACACAGTTGCTGCTCTTGGAGAGCAGAGCTCAGAAATGTCTGTGTAAGATTTCTCAGTATAAATCTCTCTCTAGTCTCTGCACCCTGGCCCTCTCTGGAGGCAGACACACCTACAGACAGGTTTGTGCCCACACCACTTTGAAAGGGGCCAAAGTGCCAAGGGAAAGGCAGGGTGCCCTGGTTTCCCAGCAGGAATTTGGGTTGCTGCAGTATGTTATTGAGGAGAAGCTATGAGGACCCCACATGGGCCATCAGCACTCCCTGGCTCTGTGTACGTCAGGTGTCAGAGGAAAAACACAGCTGAAAATGATGTTTGTCATTTCATCTCACCCTCCCCACTCTCCCTCAAGCCCAGACACACAGGTGCCCACACACCCTGAGCTGCTCTCAGCAGAAGGGTGCTGTATTAAAATTTCCTAATCTAACCCACCCCTGGAGATGACCTAGAGGAGCTTTTCTCTGCATAACTAATGGACACCTATCAAAGACAGCCCTTCCAGTGCCACGTGAGAGGCAATAAATCAAACAGCAACCACTGGCATTTCTCAGATGAAGTGTTTTACAAAGGAGCTGGGGTCCTCCCTGTCCAGTTCCCCTCAGCCTCTGACTAAGACAAATGAACTTGGTGATTTATTCATGCCTTTCAATTCTGTTTGGAAAGGAATTGCAGAACAGTGAATAAAGAAATGGGCTCATTGAAGTCAAGGTAAGTGTTGTCATTGATTTCAGCAGAACCAGGATATCCCTCCAGAGAGGAGAAGTTATCTGCTCATGTAAAGGCACACTTACCATATCTGGAAGTCTCATTTTTTGGCAAGTTGGCTCGAAGAATGAAGTTGTTCAAACTGTTGAGATAGGCTGGGAGGCTGTGATAACCCTCAGGATTGTACCACACCTGCACACAATTAAGAAATTGAAGCCATTTGGGAATTTTTTCTGACAACATGTTGGTTTGTCCTGCTTCACTTGTGCAAACTACAGCAGATTTCAGCCCTGGTGCTTTACAACATTTTCACTGAGCTGAACCAGAGAAATGGGCATATCAGAATGCACCAGCCAGCCCTCATTATGGTACATACATCCCCTCATGAGATAAAGGTGCTACTAATTGATCTTTTCACCTCTGTATAATAAAATTATGACAGCAGAAAAATTGCCTCCTGCTAGCAAGAGAAGACCAATAAAGAAGAATGGGGAGAGAAAAGAAAATGGACTGCAAGTCATCTTTGTCATGCCAAGCTGCAGATTTCAGGGGGTTTTGCTCTGTTTTTTGGAATATCCACTAACACTTCCCATGCCAGGGTGAGCAGGTGGAGGTTGGTTACCTTGGTCAGTGTTCTGTTGGGGGGCACTGGCCTGATGTCGAACTGCAGATCTGCTGTCAAAGGCAGCCCAAAGCTCCAGCCACCATACCTGAGGGAAAACCAGAGGGAAATTCATTGCTGCCCTCATCCCAAAGCCCTGATTCCCTTGGATGGGCCATGCCAATGTGGCACTGCCCCCCCAGGCAATGCCAGCCTGATTTCAGAGAGCTTATCCCAGCGTGGGGCCAAGCCACCTCTCCTGTGGGAGCCTTTCTTTGGGGGGAAAAAAACCCCAGAAGCTTGGCAACATTGTCAAAAAGGTGCTGAAAGCCCCCATTTGTGGAAGATCCTGAAGCTGTGTGTCTGCCACTCCAGGGTGAGATGCTGCCTCTGACTCAGGAGATGAGCAGCTCAGTTTGTCAGTGGCAGATGGACACATTTCCTGCCAGCCTTAGTGGCAGGTGACCTCTGCCCCAAGCCCAGCCTGGCAGAGCCCAGAGCCACCAACAGCTCCCAGAGCCCCCTGGCACAAGGAAAGGCTCAGACTGCTCTCACTGGAATGGATGTGCTCCTTCAAGTGGAGCACACACCAAGACTGTTCAGAGAATCAAACCTGGAGGGAAATCTCTCCCCAGGGTTTACTTCATGACAGGCTGTGTCCGATTTTCTTCTTTTTAAAGATTTCTGAGCCAGACAAAGGCTTGTCTGCAGGTCCAGCTCCAACTGCCAGCTGATTGACACACTATCCCCAGGCTATGATCTGCTATGATCAGGCAGAGCACTTGCAGGAGCCTTTATCTTTTATCCACGATTGCAGGATACTTCAGCTCCTTTCACCAGATTCTAAACCCCTCCTGCACCACCAGCTCTTCAGGCAGAGGGGATGTGACACGTGTGGGATGCCCTGCCTTGCTCCCAGCACCGTTCAGCCCAGAGGGAGGGGAGTTTGTGCCCTACCGTTTCTGCAGGAAGTCTTTGGTGGTTGCCAGGATGTAAGTCTCCACATTGTGCCCTGTCAGGTTGTAAAGTGTCCGTGTGGAGAAGGTCCTTCTGTGAGGGGGAGTGTAGTTTGTCTGTGGACATGTCTGAAGGGAGACCAAACAAAAACACTGAAGTTTTTCTTTGTTTAACTAAAAACCACCACATTAGGACAAGACAGAGAGCCTGCCATGGCAGCATCCTGGTCCTGAGCCTCATTCCTGCCTCATTCCCAAGCCAGGGTGCATGGACACACAGCACACACCCCTGCACACCGTTCCCTTAAAAACAACCTCTGCTTAAAGCTACCCTTCAGTTCTACTGGCATCACCTTGAAATGTGCTTCATGCTACGTAGGAAGATTTTGGCTGAATTGAGGCTGATCCTACTTAGCAGAGTGACTGCACAGACAACTGCAGAGGGCAAAACAACTCACAGAGCAGAAAACTCTGTGGTGGCCTCAAACTCTCATCTTCCATTTCACAGCAGCTACACTCTACATTTCTGCTTTACTGTCAGTCACTGGAAATGTTTTCCTGGGCTTTGGAGAAACCTTGAATTAGTCCTGAATATATAATTTAACATGCTGAGGGCCAAAGTCACATCAGTGTTTCATGAGGTTGAAGTGTCCTCCTAGACAGCATGTTGGCTGCTTCCTTCAGCTCATCCATAACAAAAGCCCTGGACTCCCCCATTGTGCATCTGTTCATCTGAATACACAAAATAGTTTCCTCCATGCTGAGGAACACCTGCCTGTGCCTGCTAGAGGTGAGAGTCAGCTTTGAACATTATCCCAACTTGCTGGAGAAATTATGCCAATACTTTTAATGATGTGAAATTAGGTGTATGTCCAGAAAACTGCACAAAATAGCTGCATTTTAAAGAATGACTAGAAACGTTCAACTAAGTGCATCCTTTATGTTAAAAGGCATCACATTGTGCCATGAGTTTATTTGCCAGGTAAAAAAGCTGAGGACAGGTGAACAGCACTGGAGGGAGGAGGGCTCAACCCCAAACTGAACTGTAAAACTGTAAAACTGTAACACCATTGGGGCAGAATCTGCCTTTTCCCCATGTGCATGCAAATCCCAGCAGTGCCCATATCTGGCTCTGTAGATACCACTGTAATGCAAATAATTAATATTTATCATTAATATTTAGGGCAAGGAGCAGATCTAGACTTTCCATAAAGTTAAACCCTGAAGAGCAAGCAGCAAAAGTAGCTGTGATTTTATATAGTGACAGTGCTTGTATAAGATGAAATCTTCCTCTTGAACACATTCTCACCTCTGTCAAAAGGGACAATTGTACAACACTCAAAAACACCATTAAACCTTTTCCCAGCATGGGGAGCAAGGCAGGGATGTTGGGGTGTGAATCTTCTGAGGATGCTGTTCCCTTCCCTGCCCCCAGACTGGTGCAGAGAGTGGTTATCCAGTGTACAAATTCAACAAGGCCAAAGAGAGACAGGAGGACTTGGAATGCTGAGTCCCCCTGAGCATCATGCCAGCTCATAAAACAACTCCCAACAAACAAGGCCCCCAGTTATCCCCCAAGGCCCCTCACTTTTGGGTTTATCCAAGTTACCTGGATGCCATCTGTGCAGTTGCAGGCAGAATACTTAGTTCTCTGGTTTCCACTGGTAATCCACTGGCCAAGCATGTCCTCTGTTAAACACTGCCTGAAAAGGAACACATTCTCCTTTGAGGCTCTCTGTGCTCAGGTGTGCAAACGAAACTAATTGCTGTCATGTTTAATGACAGCAAGGTTGGCAGTTGAGCAGCTCCAGCAGAAAAGCAGAGCTTCTTGTCAGCTCTGGGTGGTTCAGGGAATCCCCAGCCTCCTGCTGCCTCCCGTGCCCCTTGGCAGAGAGCCCTGTCTGCTGCTCCTTGTGCCTGGATTCACTCAGCTATCAGATGGAATCCAGGCACCACTTCATTCCTACAGTACACAGTGCAAGTAATTGGCACTCAGAGGCCAAAAGCATGTGAAACCAGCACAGAAATAAGGGCTATTGTTGTGGCAATCCCTGGGCACTCCTGTGATGGGCTGTACTGCCTGGGCAGTCACTGCAAACACTCAGGGTAAATATTTGCCTGCATGAGCATTCTAGTCTGCCCAGGATTTTACCACCCTGAGAATTTACCTGCAAAGCCCAAAACAAACCAGCCCTCATGGCACAGCTTCTAGACAGAGGTAACAAATGCTGTGCTGAGAACTTGCTGTGTGGGCTCACGTTATAATTGGAATTATTGGGGCGGCAAGGAGCACTTCCCAGAGAGGAGAGTTGCTCGTTTTCATCCTGGCATCCTGCCACCACCAAAGCTGCTTCCTTATCACTCCTAATAATGCAGGAGTCCAAGGCATGACAATTCTGCCCATGATCAAAGATGGTTATTAAGGTCTAATGGCTAATAGTGTCATGCCAATTCCCTTGCAGGTTTGCAGTTTAAGTGGGAAAAAACCCCAGAACTACTTACGAGTTGCTTTCGTTCATGCATGTGTTATCCGTCCCAGGGAAAGCCAGCATCGAAGAAACTAAACCAGCTGTGGTTTCATTAAAATTCCTAAGAATTAACAAAGAAAAACAGAAATCAGGAAAAGGTTCAGAGAGCTTCCACTACCACTGTGCAGAGGAAAACTGTGTTTGAATGAAACAGGATTTAAGATGTTGAATAATTGAGTATTTGTGGAAGCAGCACTGAAGGACACGCAGTACGTGAGGACAGGCACACAGGTTTAAAAGGAGCCTTCATCACCTCAGCTACTCCAGGGATTTGCTGCCTCTACATCCAAGCAAGATACTTTTGGACAATCAAGATTCTCTTCACAGGGAAAAAGAATCTACTGCAATTTTCAGGCACTGCTTGCAGCCCTGTCTCAAACAGGTCTCTCATCTGTGGCGTTCACTTGGTTTTGACCATTCGAGGAGACTGTCCTTGGTTCTGCCCCAGCCCTCTAGCAATGATCCACCAGGAGAAGCAAGGAACTTCAGGAACAGAGAACTTGGACATGCAGCTCTGGCTCACTCCCCCATCTAGCAGGACTGAAGTGGAAAGGTATGAGGAATCCTGGGAAGAGCACCTAGAGTAGATAGCTTTAGAGCTAAATTTTATATTTCTGACTTAGAGCTGAGAATTACTGGAGAAAGAAAGAAGTTCACAACATGAAAACCGAATGATACCAGTTGTAATTGTTTTGGTAACAGGATTTTTAAGGAGAATGAAATAATTCAATGGTGACATCCTAATGACCCTGGAAAAGTACATGCTCTTCCAATTGCCTGTGTGCCTTGGACCAGCAGGCCCTGGCCAGGAAAGCATGTCCTGTGCTAACAGAGAGGAGGGCAATGTGCACAAGATGGATAGAATTTGATCCCAGAATTGTAATGTTGGAGGCAACTGACATGGGTACCTCACTTCACACTGGGGGAGGAGCATATATGTCTATATTAAGAAAATCCCTATGGCTGTTACAGGGCTGAAGGACTGCAGTGGGAGACACCAAGAACATTCCTTAGACATTTCATACTTAAATCCAACGAAGAGGTTGTTTTTCTGGAGCTTTCTGGTCTGAGCCAAGCCACCTCCTCAGAGATCCCTTAGGAACAGGGTTTCTCTGTGCTGTCTTGTACAACATAACTACGTGTGCTATGTGTAGGACAGTGGCTGTGCACAGAATAACCCTGAAAGGCTCGTTCTGATCCCAGGGGAAGGGTTCACAACATGGCCCCGAGGAGCAACACTCACCCAAAGAAGTCTGCCTGGTCAGCTGTGCCATACAGGGAGGGGGACAGCAGCAGCTCGGGGTACTCAGTCTCCTTGGTCCTCAGTGTCCCCAGGCCCATGGCAGCCATCACAAAGAGCACGGGCAGGATGACCTGGGCGATGAAGCCGCGGACGTCGCGCCGGGTGTGGTGGGACCTCTTGATGAACAGGGCTGAGGTTCTCTTCAGCAGCAGCGGCAAACCCCGCAGGCTCTTGGACCTGATCAGCAGCTGGTCTGGGCACACAGGACAGAGGGGTTTGGTCATGGCTCAGCGTTTGAGCAACGCAGGGAAGTGATGGTCAGAGCACTCTGGGAGGGTATTTGGCTTCCTGCACACATTTACAGATGGCAAATCCAACTACAGGATCGGCCGTGGGACAGGACTCCAGTCACAAGCTCATGTAACACCAATGTTTTGTTAAATTTCAAATGTCTACATGCAGTGACTTTCAGTGTCAGACCTTGCAAGACGAATATCATATTCGTTTCCAGATGAAATAAGTTATCTACATCCTACCTACCCAGCTGCAACTTACAGAGGGAACATTTTTCTTTTAGATTTGCAAGCTGAAATTTTTCATAATTTAAAAAGCAGGTGCCCAGAAAAATAAATAACAAAATTCTGGAATAAGAAAACAAGCACAAGCCACTGGGCCTCTTGCATGGACAGGTTTTGTGGTATACTAAAAGCAGGGCCAAATCCTGTGCCAGCTATTCTTCTTTATGAAATAGTTACCTATATAATACAGCATGGAGCAAATCCTTCTCAGCCATTTTTAGGGGTGAAACAAAACACTTTTCTACACAAGTAACTGTTTACAGTAACATTTACAGTGCAGGTCAGCTTTGAAAAGTACAAAAATACCTCTGCGTTGTCCCTTGAATGCTTCCCTAACTCTAAATGGTATATTTATAAGTACAAAACAATGTTTCTAACCCAAGAAAGCATTGCAGCCAGGTATGTTTCATTTTTGGGCTGGGCCCAAAGGTCTCAAACCCCCAGGGACAGTGGAGTAGCTTGGTTCTCTTCTGAATTTACCCCACTCTCTGGTCCCTTGGGCTCCTTTACCAAACTGCAATGTCTGGGGCACAGCAAAAAGCAACAAGGAGGACCCAGCTCAGAGCTGTGCTGCATTTCCAATAGACTATAGGATTTCCATGAAGTTTCTTTCCAATTCTAGTTACAGGGAAATAATCCTCTACATCTATTATGGCAATTACTTTCAGAGGTACACATTTACTCTTTCACCCACATGCTGTATTTGATTAGATTAAAACCTGGATCAATTTAAAGGAAGGCAGATGCAAACAAAACCCCTTTAGTAATTTATCCTGTGATTCAGACTATTCCAAAGCAGGGGATCTAAAAAGGACTGATAAGTGCTGTATTTCCAGTGATTTATAGGGTCTGTGAATCCTGGCTGGGTGAAATGTGGTTTTCAACAAAGAAAGAAGACAGGGAGCTCAAAATCAGTCCATCTGTCAGCGTTTGCATCTGCAGTAAATCTGGAATAAACCCTGTAGGTGATGGAGTACCGTCTCTTTCTGTGAAGGTGTCTGTGCTCAGAGACATTTCATCACCACCAGTGTGACCACTGACTCCAGGCAGCTGATGGGGCAGTGCAGCATCTTCTTGCTGGTCCTTCACCACCTCTTTTGTCAGATTGAGGAACACCTATGGAGCAAGGAAATATGAAGGAAAATTTGTCCAAATGACTCCATTTACCAAAACAATTACCAGAATCCACTCTCCTGCTTTGTAGCTGTAGTTATGTACTAAAATCCTCTTTCTATTCCCTTTGTGCTCCGTGAGAGAAATTAATTTTATTTTCCGTATAAAATTGTTGTCCAGCTCCTTGTCACCTCCTGTCTCTGTTCTGCTGCAGCAGTGGAAACTCAAACCTGTTTCCCTGGGATATTCACCTTCTAGCTCCTGATAATCCCACTGCCTCCATGCTGGGAGTGTGCAGTCATGACACACGTGGGACATGATGTACAACTTATTCTTGCTGCCTTAGGAAAACACCTTAAAAGAAAGCAAGAAATTCTGAGCCAGGAGGTAACAATCTCCCTCCCTCCCTTCTGCAAGACAAAGGTCATCACTGCTCATCATTTATTTTTTATTTCTGATGCAATTAAATGTGTTTGTTTGACCAGAGATTTCCCATGGGCAGAGAGGTGCCTGTGTTACTCTCTCCTTAGTCTAACTCCAGTGCCTCATTTTCTGAGTAAAACATCAAAAGGCTGCCAGCAAGGTGAGACAGTGCATTAGTATATATACAGATTAATAGATGCATCTACACACTCATGTGTACCTAAGTGTAAACCCTTCCTCCCTGCCTGAAACCCTCACAATAATTCCTAACATGCCCAGAGAGCAGAGCCACACAGTGCTGGGAAATTAACCTCCATGACATTTCAGCAAATGCAGCAGCTCCTGAGCTCCTACCTCTTCCACAGTTGTATTGGAAATCCCATAGCAGCCCAGGTGGAGATCATTCAAGCTGCTGTCCAGGGCTCTGAGAAGGGCCTGGTAGGCCCCTGACACCGTGGATTTGAAGGGGGGAAGCACATACACGAGCTCTCCACCAATATCCTCCTTGAGATAAGCCTCTGGGAGATAGGACTGGATCAAGGAGGTCACTGCTGTGGTGTCACATTCCTCTATCATGTTCTGAAAAAGGAGGAAAACACACTCTGGTCACTGAAAAGATTGCAAGGTCAACCTTGCTCCTGCAGGATGTAGCCCAGATTCTGTCCCAGAGCATAACTGTTAAGTGATCTCAGTCCAGCTATCCAACACGTCAGGGTAAATATCAAAAGAAGATGGTGGGTTTCTGGCCCTTGAAAAAGGGATGTGTGACACTCTGTCATCCTGGTCCATCCAAAACCTCACCAGGTTGGGCTGAATCAACCACTTTGCACTGCTAGAGGTTTGTAGTACAACAGAGAAAAATTCTGGCCACCAGAGAGCTTAACGTGGCTGCCAGCACAAACTCACTCTTTTTCCCATGAAAAATGGGGCTTGCTCATGGGTCTTTTTTCATTTTCTCTGTCTCCAGTGCCAGCAGTCTGGAAGAGAGGCTGGTGTCTCATGGTGTCTGTGTGCTGGGGCTACCAACAGCACTGTAATAAATACTAGGAAAGAGCAGGGTTCCCCACTTTTCCCCAAGCCAGACACTATGGATGGGCTCTTTCCATCTGTTTTATTACTCTGAACTCCAGAGTTCACATTCTGCACCCAGCCTTGCCTTTAACCTTCAAGGAGACCCTGTTCTTTTCCAACAAAGCAGAGCACTGACATTCCTGTTTTCACAAGGCCATAGAGATCACTCATATATGATGTGCTAATACATCCTTCAACCAGCCCTAATGATTCCCTTGGAGACAGAGCTGCCAGGAGCTCTAGGAGCAGCTCAGACACAAACCTTCTTTTTGGTGAGTGTCAGGTGGTAGCCATCCCCAAAGGTTTCCTTGAGGTAGAAAGGTGAGCCACAACATTTGAGCCCTCCATGCTCTAGGAAGGCGATCCGGTCACTCAGAACTTCTGCTTCGTCCAGGTGATGTGTGGAAAGAATGATGGTTCTGCCTGGAAAACACAGTCAGCACACAATGAACACCTGGTTTTAGGGTAAAACTGGATTTTAGAAGGATTTGGGTTATTTTCTTTTCTTTCTCAAAAATGTCTGTATTTCTCTACACACTGATATCATCAATATAATTGCAGGGGTTTCAGAGCTTCCTCTTGTTCTGAATCAGTCCACGACAAAAAAGTTAAACCAGTACAATGAATGTTTATAACAATTTTCTTTTCTCACATTCTGGTCAGATCTGTCCTTATCTCAACAGTGAGACAGGTGAAAGCCTCGCTGAATGAGGCGACACAGAGTATCAGGTGAAAATCAATTGCATTTTTTGGTAATTACTAGTGAAATTGGATGAAAGCAACAAGAGAGATGGATTTTAAAGTATTGTAAGCCGTGTTCCATGGTGAAGTTATTTTTTAAACGACACTGTGAATTTACAGAAACCAGGATGCCCCCTCCAGAACTGCAAAATCCCAGTCTCCTAAAATGTTTTCTCTCTGGTCTGCAAAAGCCACAATTCAAAGCTATCTTTGAACAGTGACACAAATCACCTTTGTCTCTGGGCAACACCTCCTCTAATCACAGTACCTTTCTTATTCTTGGAGATGATTTCCCAAATACTCCTGCGGGAGCAGGGATCCACCCCCGTGGTTGGTTCATCCAGAATCACCACCCTGGATCCCCCCAGGAGTGCAATAGCAATGGATAACTTCCTCTTCATCCCCCCAGACAGGGTGCCAGCCAGCTTGTGACGATGGCCGTACAGCCCAGTCTCCTTCAAAGTCCTGGAAAACAGAAGGAAAACAATCACCCAAAGTTGTCATTCAAGCATCTTTTCCAAGCAGGGAATCTGAAAATACCTGAAAGAAACTGTAACTGCAAAATGAAAACCTGCTCAAGTATGGACTGCTCTGCTGAGTGGTCACAGTGTAGAGTCACCCTGCAGTTCAGGCATCAGGATTTTAATTTAAAACATTTTTGAGGATGTTTTCAAAGTTTTCATCTGACAAGTCAAGGTTAAAGGCTCAACCCCATCAACTGAGACACCAAGATCCAAACTCCCTGGGATGTTCTGGCTGCTTCATTTCTCCACAGAACCAATAAAGCCAACATCATCTTTCTGACTGGTTGATTAAATCTCTTCCCAGGGAAAACTGTGAAGCAGCAAGGAGTAGACCCTTAGGCCTATAAATTCATCTCCAAATAATTGCCACAGCAGCCTGTAAACCCTCTGGAGAAGAGATATTGTTTTCTTACAGCATAGGTATCAATATATTCCTCTAGTCAGAGCAAGGCACCATTTGAACTCTAAGCTGGAGCTGCAACAAGACCTCCAACCCATGATTTCGAGCTTTTCAGGGGCACTGGCATCACCACACAACAACTTTGCCAGCCCTCTCTCCCTTCTCCCAGCCTGCTACTTTTATACCTCTTCACTTCTTGGTAGAGCTCTTGTTTGCTGCAGTGAGGGACTTTGATGTAGCCATAGAGCAGCAGGTGCTCCTTGGTGGTGAGGTAGTTGAAGAGCACGTTGTGCTGCATGCACACCCCCATGTTCTTCCTGATCACCTCCTGGTCAGTCCTGATGTCTTTGCCATACACAAAGATCGTGCCTGAGGACGTGGGGAACAACCCAGTCAAAATAGATCTGAAGGAAAAAGAAACAGAAAGGGGAAGTTAGAGAAAGAAGGAAGCCACGGGTGATGTTTTTCATGTGGCCCTGTAGCTGTCACTACTTCCAAGGTTTCCTTGTCCCCCCCTCCCACTCCTTCCAGCCAGACACCACTGCCCACTGTGCTGTGGGCTGTGTCCTGCTGCCCAGCCATGCTCTGGCAGAGCAGAGGCCAATTAACATTCATGGACATCCTTGTCCCTGTCTGTGGGATTGCAAAGGCAAGCTCCAAGCTCACCCTGGCTACTCCTCACCTCTACTTTTACCTGCCTCAGCCTCCCTCTTCCTGGGTCAGACCACACTCAGGAATGCCCTTGACTTCCAGCTGAATTACTGGGAATTTATATAATGCAGTTACTCTTTATTCTAGAGGTTTGCCTGGAGTGTCCAGACAGCCTCATATTGTAACCACAGCTGAGACTGAAAGCCACCTCTTCATCTGACTAATCACAGCAGAGCATGGAAACCTGATTTCACTGCCATTATTCATGAGAAATGGGAGAGGACTTCTGGATGAGGCACCTCACAGTGGGCAGCACTTTCATCTAGTTCAAGCAAATAATCACCCACCAAGCAAGAGCTGAGTCAAACTCCCTCTGCTCAGAATAACTACTTGCACATTACAGCTCATTTTTGGTGCTGTCCTGCAGGGACTAAAGGGAGAAGATGCATCTCAGACTGCCCTTCACTTTCACAGAGTTTTTTGCTCTCCTGGGACTTTTAACCATCATTAAAAAGCAGTAACTTACTCAGGATTTGAAGCCTCTGCTAAGTTTCAGGAAGGTTTTATACTTTTCTGCATATCACCTTTGCTACACTTTGCAAACAGACTATGAGGTGAATTGATAATAAGCTGAGGTGAAGCACACATCTGTCTTACTGGTTTTGGCTCTTCTGAGGCTTCTATTTATCAGCTTAATGTTGCTTTCAGAGATATGCACATATATATCAGTGGAGAAATCAAGTTCTACAGGTCTGTTTTAGTGCTGTTATCTAGCAAGTCAAATAATAATTTATAAACAGCAAGGCTGAAAGGCCAAGGCATTAATCCCCTGCCATTCCAGCACAGCCAACATGACTCTGTACAGCTGAAGTGTATCTTTATTAAGTTTTCTTGCTAGTATCACTTCAGCTTTGGTGTGTGCACAAGCTCCCCACAGCTTCCAGAACCACCTAACCCCAGGCCATGGAACAAAACACCTCAACAGCTGCTGTGCTGTGTATCCCAAGTATCTCACCAGATTAAAAAGCACCTTCCTAAGGAGAAAAGGACATCTTAGGACTAAAGAATGCTAACATATGAAGGAACTCCTGAGGTCATCCATGAACAAGATGAAATTACACGAAGGATCTGGCCTAGTGAAGCACCTTCCTCAGCCTCCCACTGATGTACAGCCCCACTTGCCCTCTCACTCACCCAGCCACACCCCACAGGATAAAAAAAGAGCAGCTTTAAAAGATACACACATGGTTGTAGTTTTCCCAGCTCCATTGTGTCCCAGCAGGGAAGTGATATTCCCCTCATAGAAGTTGAGGCTGAGGTTGTCCACTGCAGCTTTGGATCCATAAACCTTTGTTATGCCGTGGAGGGAGACTCCCAAGGTGAGGTCAGTGGGCTCTGGTTCCACATGAGGGTGAGGGGCACCTTTGACACCAAAGAGAAGGGTCAGGGACAGTTACTGCAGTGCAGCAGGTGTTGTGCTACTTCTCTCATCTGAGAGAAAACCAAAACACAGCAAAGGGCAGTGCCTTTCAGCCAGGAATATTGAGAACATGTCACTGGATCTGTATCATTTTGAGCTCTCTGGGATTTTTCCTTTTTACTTCTGAAGCTTCTAATAACTCCTGACAACAGGCATTAATCACTTCTGAAAGGGTCTCATATTTAGGTGTTCCAGAGCACCTAACTTTATTTACACTAAACAAGCACAGAAAATTAGAGGAGATGAAGCAAAACTACGGAGTTATTTTTAGTTAGGTGGAACCAGCAAGCTTTTATGTGTGATCTCAATATTTTACAGGCTAAATATTTAAAGAGATAAGCAAAGAAGCACACGTGCCCTTTGCCAGGTGGAAACCTGTATTTGCTTGCCCAAACAAAAGTGTATTTCTACACATAGAGACTGGTATGGAAGGTAACTGCCCAACTACAACACACACAAATATCTGTGTGAAAATCAGTACTGACTCTCCACATAAACAGGAAGAGCAAATACAATTTAAGGCCCAAATCTCCATTCACGTGAGTACCACCTTTCAATTTTTCCTGTGCTTCAAAATAACAATCAATGGTATTTTCTGTGTATGGTGCCCCTTTACAAATTTGGCTTTTTTTACCCAGAATATAAGTTATTATTGCTCCCCCATCTAGTATCCACATACATATCTTATTGGGGAGGGTGACTTCTTTCCTTAACATCAGCTTGGAGAAGAAGAGGCCTCTCTGTTTCTCATTCCAGAAGGGCAGGTAGCTGTTGTATTCGATCCAGTAAGATGGAAGCAGTGGGAAGTACCAGGGAGCAGCCATGCCATATCTACCTGCAGGAACAGGAAATTCATTCAGGTATCTGTTCCTCAGCAGGTGCCACTGTTGGGGTGCACTCAAACCAGCAAAAATTAACTTCACAGAGATTTCTTGATCTGCTTATGCACTACCAGGACTTGGTAGAGACTTTTTCTGATTGGCACAAAAGGAAGCACTCACTAATTTGTTATTCTGAGTAACTCCATAGCTGGAGGGCAGGAGAACTTTACATTTTCCACTGGGTAGATTTCCGTATGCCAGTGGACTGCTTCATTAGGTGGGGAAGTAAAGAAAAAGACAAATGTACTGGCTCTTGCCCAAGGCAGGAATTACTTTTTGAAACCAAATGATGTAAGTAACACAGCTCAAAATCACTCAGCTGACAAATGCAGTCTAACATGCTCCACTCTCACCCACCAGACTGCAATCACGCCCTCCTGTGTCCTTGGCTTCAGCTTCTCCAGGAGACCCATCTACCCCTGTGATAGGCTGAGAAAGCCTAATTCTCCCTTGCTCTGCTCTCTCTCAGTGCCAATAATAGGCTCAGACATCCACAAAGTCATGCTCCCTTTGGTGTGGGACAGAGTGTGTGCACTGTCTCACTGCCTCAGCCAGCTCTGTGTTCATTGTTCTCCCAAAGAGATGCTACGGCACCACCCTCAATGCTTTGCATCCTTACCTGGGAAAACATTCCTTATGTACCACCCCAGGATGAAGTAAATGAAGGAATCTATCAGAATGAGCCAGCACATCCAGCCGAAGGAAGTGTTGTCTCCAATCATTGGGGACTTGTACATGTTGTCCCACTGCAGTCCTGCAGAAAGGAGTTGAGAAATACAATCAGAACCCATCTCAGCCAGTGAAATATCACCTCCAGGAGAGCTCAAAGCTTGGCTTTGTCTGCCATAACCTCACCTATGCCCTGTGCCTCGTAGCGAGCAATGTATTGACTTGCATAACTGAAGGCAGTTGGAGACAACAGACTCTGGGGAATAAACAAAATTGAAAACAAGATTAATTAGTCTCAAAGAGAAGGCATGTCAGTCAACCAATCAGGTACCTCACTGGGTTATTCCAACAGCCAGAAAAAATGAGTGTTGGGTTTATTTTCTACCCAGCAGTCACAAGGAGCACTGGACCAGGCCTGTCATAGGAAGCGCTACCTGGTGACAGGCTGAAATGTCTCCTTAGAACCAGACTTTCTTTTGCTTCCACACCCAGGATGCAACTTCCTCCCTCATACAGGGCTTTATTTTAGGCTTTTGAAATACAGCAGTGCTTGAGAATTACCTCACGGAGCCATGTGGTTAATTCTTTTACCACTTGCATTAATAGATGTAATTTCCTGAATTCAGTGACTCAAAGAAAACAAGTCTGGCTTCTGGAACCTAACACCTACCTACTCTGTCTCTTGGTAGGAAACAAGGCTTTACATCTACTCCCATGTGTAGGAATTTGAGACACAGGAAACCAAAGGATTATCTGAGGCAGCAATGGGCAGAGCCAACCCTGCTACCCAAACCCCTTACTGAGACAGCCTGGTTTCTCAGAGTGGCTGAAAGCAGCCCATTTTCCTTTGCAATTCCAAAGGGGAAAGTACATAGTTCAAACTACTGTGATTCAGCTGGCAGGTGGGAACTCACTAAAATTCCACAAGTAGTGCCTTCAGTCACGGGACACAGCTAGTTCCAGGTGTCCCTCAAACAGGCCATGGCCAACTTTCCTACCACACCTGTCAACACCCACTGATAGAATTGAGAGAGGCACCCAATCCCTGTGTGTTTAGGACATGAGATACAATAAGAGCTGGAGTTACTGAGGTCCCAGCCTCCACACAATGCCTGGAAATGTGGAGCAGCAGAACTCACCAGGAGGCTCTTGACAGAGAAGCTCAAGTGGTTCTCAATGACGAGCAGCACGATGAAGGGGAAGAAGGTGAGGATGTACACCAGGCTGCCCACCAGGGCAGCAATGTTGGTGTTGTTGAAGAAAACACTGATGAAGTAGCTCATGGCAATGATGGACAGGCTGTAGTCCATCAGGTAGAGGAACAGGAGCGCTGTGTCTGTTTTGGGAAGGATCTCACCCACTTTGAGAACAACAATGAGGAAGGTGACAGTAATCAGGAGGAAGACGGCACACTCGATGAACCAGGCGATGAAATGGCTGCTGGCATTGACACCCATCATCTTCATGTACTGCAGAGAGGAAGGCAAAAATAACAATCCCAAGTGGCATTTGAGAGAAATGAAGAGATTTTTTTGCTGATATTGAATGATTTATTTTCCCAGCTTCTGGACAGGGTCTGCAACCAGACCATGCTTGTTCTATCCAGGGACAAACCCCACACTCCCATTGCAGGAATGCCCAAGGTTTGCAAAGCAGTCTGTTGGAAAACAACAGCCCAGACAGGACCTGCAAGGATCAAGTGTCACAGCCCACAAGCTCCAAAGCAGCTTCTGGCCTTAGATTTGTAAGTTTTCTAAAACCTTTTGGTTATTTTTAAAAATAATGATAATTGATCCAGTGGCTTAAGCTTAAAATCTCTCGAATGTCTTTGAAAGCAGACCTTTCTCACACAACCCCAAGACAACAAATAACAGCTAAATTACTATGGTTACAAGGAAGATATATTAATTTATATTAGCTGATGATTAATTCCCCATGTTTGCATAAAACTGTAAATTTGTATTGATAAATGCAGAAGAAACTACAAGTGCAGGCATCTTCTTGTGGATTATTACACAGCTAAAAAGATTAATGATGCCCTGGTCCTTGGAGACAGTGAAAATGGTTGCCTAAATTAGAGTAGGGGGCTGCCAGGGAGCACACACTGGGGTTCATTCATTTTCCACCTCATCACAGGTCAGACTGTCCTTTCTTGGAAGTGTTTTTGGTGAATCGGTATTTGTTTCCATGGTGTTGGATAAAAAACAAATCTGCTCAAAGCTTTTGCTGCTTGCTGAAGCTTAGTTTGACAAAAGTTCTTTGCTGTTCATCTCTGTTGACAGTGATCACACTGAAAACCTGAATTAATTTATTAAACTCCCAATGTCTCAATGTCATTTCTTTTCCAACAGGCAACCTGAATGAAGAACTTCACTTCAGAGGAGCTGATGTAATATGTAGCACCTTCTGAAATATTAAGTATAATAACTTCAAGGATAGGAAATAAGTCACTTTTCATGTCTTTGTCCCCAGTAGGTATGACTCAAAGTCAATTTTTAGAGAGCATTAAATCTTCAGAAACCCTGTAATTTTGTGAGGTGCCCATGTTTCCTGTGTTCAGCACTGCAAAGCAATATTGCCTCCACTTGAAGGGCAAACACCCTGCATTTCCATGGCTTTGAGCTTGGTTATAATGTCAAAATTCACACACTGCAGGTCAAACAATAGGTATCTGGAATATTTCCCTTAATGCTTGTTTTGCTCCATTTAGTGTTGAACATCAGACACACTAACCACGAATAAGGAAAATCTGTTTATAATTCTGCACGCCCCAGAAAGTTTCCCCGTACCTCATAAAGCCTCAGATCTTTCTCCTGAACAAGTGTTTTAACAAAATCAGCTATAAACAGCACCCAGGCAGCCATCAGAGCAAATGGAAGAGAGTAGGTCACGCTGGTTAAGAACCTGTAAAAGGCAAAAGCAGGCTTTAGCTGCATACAGAATGTTCTGGGGATTAAGGCTTTATACAAGAATATATTTTGCAGAACAATACTCTGGCACAGGAAAAGACATGCTTATATTTCAAAACGTGGGGTAAAATTAATAATTACCAAAAAAAAAAACCTCCTTTGCCATTGCATTGGATTTTCTATTCATCAAACTCCTGACTGCTCAGGACATTTTGATTTTTTTTTTAAGTTGCAGAGGGATTTCCTTGCTCAGCAGCACCACTGGCAAGGAGCAGGAAGAGCCATGGGCAGTGGCTCTCTGATGGGCTGCATTCCCTTTGGAAACATCCCAGCAACCAGCCATAATTCCCAGTTCTGTGCACAGGTATAATGGCCAAATTTCATGATCAGGCCATATTTCCTGGTGTTGGAGTCTGGATGTGGGTGCTTTCCTACAGATTGTCTGTCCTACCACCCCACAGGACAGGCAGACTCAGGGCACATTTCTTGGCTCCTCATTCTCATTAAAACCTTCTTCCAGGGCCAAATGTGTGAAGAAAAAGAAACCAAAAACAATGGCCAACAATAAATTTCTCCTTTTGCAAGGGAAAGCAAGTTTCTATAGCAGAAGATCCTCTTCATTGCATCTGCAGGGCACCTGCTTATGCTTTCCTCCTAAATTTCTAAACCTGGCTTAAAACCCATAATCAGTGTTATTCCTGAAATAATGTACAATAACAGTGAGAAATGAACATTACATTTGTTTTTAATTTTTTTTTCACCTGTAAAGCTGAAAATTTCCTATAAACCAGCATTTTAGGAAATGCTTCCATGCAAATGAAACCTTATTTATAAAGAACCAGAAAAGGCTCCTAAAAATTCAGCATAGCCCAACATCTTTTGTGTACTGGTATATATATATATATTTCCCCCCTTTTCTCTACAGGATGATAACTCTGCAATATCAATCCACAAGCAGGCATTTTGTGATGACTTCTGCTGGATGTAAATCCAAAGCCTTGAGGTATTTTAATAATTGAGCAAACATGTCCCTCTGAACCCAGGCTGGGGAGGGAAACCCAAAGGCAAGTGGTTTTCCCAGCAGCTCAAGAACAAAAAGGAGCAGCCAGCACTGGAGTCAGTGCTTCCAGCAGCCAGTTAATCACTGTACAAAACTCTCTCTCAGCAATAAACCAGGAATTTGCTGCAGAACTGGGTTTGGATGCTTCCTGCCTGTGTCCTGCAAGGCAACTCACATGCTGCTGCTCTGAGGAGAGCAGGTCCCCAGCTCTCTTCAGTGCCAGCTGACACAGAAGATTAATAGGTCTGCTGTGGCTCCTAAATGATATCTTATAGCTCCCAAAAAATCTTTTGGGTCATGCAGTTGGCATGGAGGTTTTTCAGTAGTAAAAGTTCCCAGGTCCAGCCTATCCTTTTGCTCCAAGGGAGACCCTCAGTCAGGGCACAGTGACCCTCACATCTATCAATATTTCTTGCTGAACATCCTCCAGTGCTCCCTGATGGACACTGAAATCCCTTCCCTGTGTGTTTTCCACTCAGTTTGGCCACCATAAAGCTCATAAACCTAGTCACCCTTTTTTCCCCCCAGTAAATCCATTTTCTAACTTCTGCTGCATTGTTTGCATGTGAACACCTGCAGAAACAAGCCAAGACTCGTACTTAACCCAAGTTCTGCCAACTCTCAACCCCATTATGTGTGGTAAAACAGGGACAGGGAGTTTTACCTGCTGTAAAACCTACAGTTACCAGCACAATCCAGGTATAAAAAGAGCACAGCAAACAAAAGATTAGGCAAACTAAACAAACCATCTTATTAGAGTCAAAAATTCCCTCTTTTGTTCAACCCCTTGAGAAAAAACCCCAACTGAACAGAATTAAAAAAAAAAAAAAACCCAACTGAACATAAATTATTTTTATGCTATGTGAGCAAGGAAAGCAGCACAGCTGGTGAACTCCACCAGTCAGACAAGATGAGTTGACACAAAACACGAAGGCAAAAGCCACCCAAACTTACATATCCTTGTTGTAGCAGGGGTAAGGCATGGCCTGGACCTGAACAGCAATTTCCTCTGGTTTCTTGCCAGTCTGCAGCTCAATAATGGCCCTTTCAATGCTGTCCTGGATGTAGATAAAGGCCCGGCTGTAGATCTGGCTCTGGGAGGTGGAATTGTGCGGGCCCACGGTCCAGATGCGCTCCCGGATCCTGTTGGTGGTTTGAGTGATCCTGCTGCTCATTCTGATGGTGTAGTTGAGCACAGGAGGGAGGGACAGGCCCCTGTGAATGGAGTGGCCAGGGCTTGAAGGCAGCTTGAAAATGATACCTGGGAAAAGAAAAGGAAAAGGTTTTTCCTTTGGAGTCGACAGCTGAGGAGCAGCACACACAGGTACAGAGGAACTCCTCAGTTTTACAAGGCTGCCTCACAGCTTTTCTATCCAGAACATTTTTCCTGATTATTCCATATATAAAACATAGGGTAGAATGGAGGACAAAGAGAGAAGAAAACTGCTACTATGGGAAGGGACAAATATTACTAGGGTTTAAGTTCCAAGAGAAGCAGAGGTTTCTCTCTACCCCTCAATTATGAAGTATAAAACCAAACAGGTCACAGGATTTATGAGTAAATCCTAATTGAGGGCCTTCTTTAAATATTAAGATACATTAATGATACAAATGTAAGTTCCTATTTCCTGCTCCCTCCACTCCTCTCTGCAGTCTGATCCCACAGTCCAATCCCACAAATGTGAAAAGTGTGACTGGGAAGACCCAGTACACCATTTATGGTGCTTGGCTGGAATAGCTCAAGTGATTTATGACCTTCTAATAAATTGAATTGTCTCATGCTTGGACTTGAGGATCTTAAAGGTCTTTTCCAGCCTGAATGATTCTGTGATACCTTTCTTGATTAAAGCACCTTTTCCCGTGGGAGCTTGAAAGAAAGTGGCTGCACAAAGATCACCTCGGGGCAGTGGGATTTTATTCAAACTGAGAATTAACCAAGAGAAATCACCAGCTGACCACAGAAAGTGGAGGTGTAATGTCAGATTATCCCTTTTTCTGACTTAGAGATAGGGCTCCTGATAGGCATTTTAAAGACTTCTATTCCATTTTCAGTCTCATGTGAAGGGTGAGATGGTGCAGATGTTAAAATTCACACCATCACAATCAGAAGCCAAACTATTTCTAATTACAATACATTATAAGCATTTTTTGGCCTAACAGCTTTTGCCACACAATGCTGCTAATGCCTTTTAAGCCAATAATCTAAAATTACCCCTCGTGGGTCCTACTACAATACACCTTCCATAGTTCTATTTCTCCAAAATATTTAGGCTATTTGCGAGGCCATCATTTGAAACTTGTTTCTAGTTTGATTTCTCTCTCAATGGCCTCAATGTGCAGGTCCCACACACACTTGCTCCAAATCCACTGCAGTGTGGTGGGAGTTGTGACCACAGCAGTTGCTGGTGAAAAGCCAAATATTTTATGCTGCATTCCCACACTCTATGAAGTGAATTTAATTGACAGGGGGATTTGGGAGTGTCACATACTTGCAAAGAGCTCGTTCTTCAGGAAGAGCTCCTTAGCCACTGCTTCCATCTCATCCAAGTCCTGCACTGCCTGGACACGGTTGAAGGAGATGCAGGAGGACACGTTCACAGCCAGGGCAGCCAAAGTGTTCAGCTGATCCACAATGTCAGCGTTGTTCTGCAATTCCAGCCGGATATCATCTAGGGAAAAAACCCCCAAACAAACCCTCCAGCATCACTGCACCCAGCAGAAAATCCACTCCACCATCCCACTCCTTCACACTGCTGATGACACCAGAAAGGAGGAAAGAAAACAATCCCCAACCCATCATGCCAAATATGAAGTGTGAAATACATTTCTGCACTCAGCAGTGCAATGAAGGCATGCTGTTGACCCAGTTTTTATGTTAATCATTTGTAATATGCTCGTGAGTTTGTCTTTGGGAGGGTGCCAGCAGTGGGATGTGACAGCCATCCTAAATCCCAAGTCCCCACTAACCTGCTGAGGCCTTAGACATGATGCTCACCATTCCTTCCACACCCTCAGCTTTAGGATGTAATCAACTCTCCTGTTGAGCTGCCATGTCTCAGGGGAGGATGTGCTTTAACCCAGCACATCAAGGCAGAGCTGTGTGTGCTGTGCTGATGTGGGGACTGAACCTGCTGCTGCAGTTAATAAAGATGCTGCTGTTTGCTGGCAGGTTTCAAAGGTGGCTGCATAATGCAAGGTAACTAATATGGAACAGCTGCTGCAGGCACCGTGGCTTTTATGGGGAGTTAAGGCAGGAGTTGTTGCTCATGAATAACACAGGGGTCATCACCAACTGGATGTGGATGACTGCAACAGACCATAATCACTCTTGGCTGCTGCTGGGCTTTGCTGGCACAGTCCAGATTGATGGTGACATGCTTGGCCACTCACTGCAAAAGCAGGACAGCAAGGCCAGGCAGGAAGGGACTGTGACCCTCATGCTGTGCACTCACTGGGATGTACCTACCACCACTGTTACTGGTGATTCTCACAGTGCACAGCAGCAAAGGTCACCTTGAAGGGCCTTGCCAGCCCACCAGAGAACTGCAAACTGCAGCAGAGCATCCCCTGCATTGATGCCTCTGGCTCCATCAGCCTGGGTACATTTATCTGATCCCTGGCTTTTCTGCTCTAGAGAAGTTTTCATCGGAACTTCGCTGCCATGCAAGGGAGCTCTCCTCATTTTCCACCAGAGTCCCGGGTAGCTCATTTGAAGTCATAATTACAGCTAAACAGTGTCCTCCAGTGGCCACACACCGCGGCAAAGCCTCCCATCCCTCCACCCCTTAACACCCAGGAGAAGCATCTCCTCACACCAGCACTTTGCTCTCTAAGAGTCTTTTCCCTGGAAGATTTCTGGATCACACCTGGGATTGCCTTGCCCTGGAGCCTCCAAGATGGGCCAGAGAAGAGCAGACCTGGGGATGGCTGCAGCTGGCTGACCCTGGAGCTCCCAGAACTGAAGTACAAGTGAGGAAGAGGGCAGCACGTCTGGACACACTTACCCAGTTCATTTATCTGACTCAGGAGCTCAGCTGCATCCAAATCCACCATCAGCTTGATAAAAACCTGCACGAAGGGATTCTGCAGGGCATTCTGTCAACAAGCAGAGGAAGAAAAAGCAGCAGTTAAACCAAAAGCCTCCTGAGCTCACTCACTGTGTACTTCTAAACTACTACAGAGCAGCTGCCTTCATTGAGCATTTGTGCAGCCCTCTCCCTACTCCCTTCACTCTGTATCAGGATGGGGAAATGCCAGCAATGAGAATATCACAGCTCTCTGAATGTCTCAGCTCTCTGAGCCCAAGTCAGTGCTTCTCTGAGTCAAGAAAGGATGCCTACTGAGTCTCCACCAGGCACCAGAGCCCCACCAAAAAAATTATGGATGATTTCAGTTATTCTAGAAGCAAATTTCCCTTGTGTCTGTTTTAAGTCCTGTGAACACAGCCAGTGCACAACGTGTAGCAACCAAAAGTTAACTTGGAGATCAGCACAGGTTTTTTGATTGGCTGAATATTTCACTATTCCACCAATGACTGCTATCAGCAGAGAATATTTCATTTCACTTTTGCATATTCCACTATGGATTTTCTCTTGGTGCCATGGAAATTAAAATGAATTCCAGCCCCTAAAATTAACTGCTAATGCTTTTTTGGGTTCCAGGGATCTCATTTTTGTAAGAAAAGGAGACAATTTTTACAACAGAGAACGGGAGACAAGAGTGTGTAACATTACAGTCTAGTGCTTTCTGTATCCAAGCAAGGCTAGGCTTCTTAAGAGGGGGAAAAAGAAATTTCATTTACATTCACTGAGGTACAAAACATCTCCTAGCTCTTATGTGTGTGCCCAGAACATGCTTATTATAGATACTGTTTCATTTCCTGAAAAAGTCATTTCTTGCCTGGTCTTGGCTGGCTGGATCACTCCATCAAGCAGAAAGTTAATTTACAAACTGAAAGAGTGTTCCCTGTTCATCTCAGGCCTCCAGCAGGCCCCAGCATGGCCAGGGTCAGGGAGTATATTAAAAACAGTTCATTTGAGAAAGAGAATTTGCAGGAAAAGGTGAGTCAGGAGCACTTCTGTTAAGGGAATGGGCAGGCACAGAAACTGTGAAGTCCAGGACATCCTGAGAGGGGTCTCCCCAGCTGACCTAAGATGTCCCTGGTACCCCAGTTCATGTCAGTGAACAAATCCATCCTCCCAGTTCCCTCCTGGCAAGAGACAGAGGAGAGGCAGGAAGTCATACCTTGATCATTGGAACTGTCTGGTTTAACTTGGTCAGTGAATTCATGATGACAGGAGACTGGTCCAGCCACTCCTGGGACTTCAGGGCTAACTCAGCCATCTGCTCTAAGGTTGCATTTGACTGCAAAAGAAGCCCACAACATAAAAGGATTAATCTATTCATTACCTTACCGATTTTAATCAATAAATAAATCAATAAAACAGATGAGACCAAATTTGTTTTCCTTAGCATTTTTCCTAGCATCCTCTCATTGTTTTGCAAAATGCCCCTTAACACATTGAATTTATGCAAGTACTTAAAAATATTATATTTAGAGCATGTCTTGAATATCTGCTCTCCTTCTACTACTGTGAACAAGTACTGGTTACAGCATTTGTCCTGGGAGACACATCTCTCCTGCTAGCTGAAAATATGGGGTGAAACTTCAGAAACTGAAGGCTTTAAGCAATTGTCCTATAAATATTAGACCAACAGCAGCTTCTGGAGGGAAGATTCAATCAAAGACAAAAGATGACTCATATGGCCAGCAAAGCAAGTAGGAAAAGATAATTTGATTAATACTCCAAACAGAAAGAAAGCAGCCCTCTGCTTCCCAGGGAAACAAGCCTGTGCTAGATAAATGACAGCCCTTTGCAGTGGGTATATCCTGATGTCCTGGAACAGAGCCATACCTTTCCCATGATTGCTCGAGTTTCTGGGGTGTCTGGTGTGAAAAGGATCTTCCCAAGCACCATTGGTTTTAAGAAAGACCAAATCAAAGCTCCAGTCGGGGTCTTGACCAGGTCCAGGTAAAAGGATAAGCAAAATGGGGCTGCAAGGGGAGGAAAACAAACAAATTGCACAGAGAACAAACAGACCAGACACAAGAAATTCACTAGTGTGTTTTTTCTCCCGTCTGCCCAGTTTGTTGCTGTGGCCAGTGAATGACTTCAGGGCCCTCTTCACTGACTGATCTAATGCATCCTGACAAAAGCAATCCACCCCCAAGATCTCCTCTTGCTGAACTCAGGACAACAAGAGTCTCGCTGTCCAAGCCAACGTTATCTGCTTGAAGGTTAAATGGAGTTTTGTGAACTCAGAGGAGCTAATAATGTCAGTACAGTCAGAAAAACTACACATCAAGAAAAAGCAGTGACCTGTCGAGCCCCAGGACCAGATCATCCACAAATGGGAGACAGTGCAGTGTCAAGCACTGCTCTGCTGCACAGGCACTTTTCCCTTTGAACATTTATGGAAATAAGCCACCAATAATTAGGGCAGTGCAGATCTTCAGCTACCATAAATAATGAGCACTTACAGCCCTCAGAGACATATGGAGAATAGCTCAGCATTAGATCTGTCTGGAAATAGCAGAGTTCAGCTCTGAAACGTTTGTGCCCTAGGGAAAAGCCAGACTTACTGGAATCCTGAGGAATCCCATATTTCCTCATCATCTTTTGGACATGGACGTCCTCTGCATGAGAACTGTTGTTTATGGGGTCTCCAAAGTCTGGAAGCAAAGACTCAAAAAACAGGGGTGTGATTTCCTGGTTGCAGAGGACTTTTGACATGGATTTAAAAGTGCCATGTGTTATCCTGAAGTTGTTTGGTTTAAATAAGGCCTGCAGAAAAGACAAAACACAAATAAATCCTGCACCTGAAAGCAGCCCACTTGGAGAGAAATAACAGAATGGGAAGGAAAGGACTGAACATTTTTATACTGCTTTCTTAATGAGAAGTTTGCCTTTATAAAAATAGGAACATTCCATAGAAATCATGCATTTTTTGATTATGACAGAGGTGGCACTTTTATTTCCAGGCATGACAGCCAATGTGGGAAGTGCCTACAATGTGTGCAGAGAATGTGCACTATATTCCCTCTAATGTGTGCCTGGTGACATTCACACACCTGGTTTACAACACAGATTTGTCACATGGATGACATGGATGTGCACATCACTGTCCCTATCTAGTCCATGGCTGCACGTGGCTCTGCAATGTGCAGGCACAATGATGACCAGGAACAATTCCTGTCCCTTGTGTTCTCCTGGACTATGGATCAGAGATGGATTGGACACCGTGCTGGATGAAGGCAGTGCACCCTGGAGTTACTGCAGCTGTCAGAGCAGTAATGGGTTTGCACTGAATGTTTTGGGCAGTCTCAAGGCTTTGGGTGTGATCTAATGCACACTACAGCTAAGGCAGTTTCTTGCTGCTGACTTTGGTGAGTTTGCCTTTAGTGGGCAGTTCCAGCTGTTTTCACCAACTGATCCTTCCAGTATTTTGCTGGAAGTCCTCCCTCCTTCAAGACATTACTGCTCCACGTGTTTCTCCCACAGCATGTGTTCCCCACTCATGAGCACATGATGGTCCCACTGCTCCAAACCAAAACTCTCCCAGGAAGGCAACATAGAATCACAGAATGGTTTGGGTTGGAAGGGACCATAAAGCTTATCTCATTCCAACCTCCTGCCATGGGCAGGGACACCTTCCAGAAGCCCCAGCCATCATGGCCTTGAACACTTGCAGAGGTAAGTTTGATAGAGCTTTCTCTCAGAACTCTGTTGCTTTGAAACAGAATCTATGGTTTAATGCAGCTGTGGCTTCTAGGGTAAGAAATTACTGTGGAAACCATTTCAGTGGTATTGTGCCTCAAAAGCACATGCAGCCTACACATACCTTAGTCAGTGGTGTTTTCCTGGACTGTCGGAGCTTTTTCAGGGAATGAATAGCTTGTAGCAATGGATCAATGCCAGATTCAACCTGGTGTCTGAAATATTTCATTTTTGTCAGAAGGCCTAACATCTTGTCCATGGGTTTCTGAAGCTCCTTGGGGAAAAACATCTGCAAGAGGCAGGAAGGAAATCAATTATCATGAGCAGGAATCTGCGTGCACAGGCATGCACATGCCCATATTGTGTTAACTCAAACATGAGCACTGTGGGATTTTCAAAACTGTCTGGAGGCTTTACAGAGTGGGTGCCCCATGGGAAATGAATGGGATTTGTACTCCTAAATCCCCAAGCACTTTTGCAAGCCATTCCCCTGAACATTACATAATCTAACAGTGTGTTTCCAAACACCTACAGTTGGGAAATACGTGTCACATACTGGCTGGGCTGTGATTAAATCTCTCATTTCACACAGCACAGGTGTCAAACACTGCCAGTGACTTTTGACCTGAGCCCAAATTCATTGGCATTGTCATTTAACAACTTTTTTTGCCCAGGGTCACTCCTGTATTTTTAAATACATGTTCACTATTCACTTCTCTGTGAATGTTTTCTTAGATGCTGTTCCTATAGTTGAGGGGTGGGGGTGGAAATTTGAATAATTTAATAACTTTGTAGTTCCAAATAGATAGGGGAAAGATATTTTGCAGGACTTTTTCCAGGGCTTCCCTTTTCAAGGAATCAAAAAAATTGGCTCAGTACCTTATTTTTGGGTCAGCTGGGAGTGTTCAAGAGGTTGTGACAGCACATAAAGGATACTAGCAGATAGGGAGGCATTTAGAGTAGGTCCAGTGCCTTTAAATGAGGTTTGCTGCTTTAGACCAGCTGGGACTCTCATTTATATCCATGCTGTCACAGCATGGATATGCAACAAAAACTGCTGCATGAGCAAAGCCTGATCTTTGGCTTGTGTAAATCAGTGTAGCTTCTGGCCACTGCAATGATATTTTATAACCTTTCAGCCACGGCGTGCAGCAAAGACTGTAGAAACCACTCCAAAAACCCAGCACTAACCTTGTATAAGAAATTGTAAATGTCCAAGTGTCTCAGCAGGGTGACCCCAAGGAGGTAGGTGCTGCGAGTCCTCTCTGGCAGAGGGAGGCTGCACAACTCCTGCACCACCACTTGCAGCTGAGGGTCAGCAGGATGGGCACTGCAGGACTCCAGCTGCAGCACCTGAGAGATGAGCTGGGTGTGCACAAAGGGAAAGGAGAATTGTTAGGGGTGCACTGCACGCTCCACCACACATGGATTAATCTTGCCTGGCTGCTGTTCTTCCCACAGTGCCATATTTCAACCACCCAAGAACCAGAAAATGCCTGCCCATTACTCCTGCTCCCAGGGACAAGTCCTAAGGACTGTGTTTTACTACCCAGCTTGGAAAGTAGTAAAAGCTTTTGTGGCTTCAATTTCTCATTGACTGATGCATGTGAAGTTTGGAAAAGAGCATGCTCTTTGGGGCCCAGTCCAGACAAGGTGTCTGGGAAGGGGAAAAGTGTCTGGAGCTCTGCTTGCAGGAGCAGGAGGCTGAGGAAGGGAAGATCATCTCTCCTTCTGGGAAGGTATTTTTGGACCTTAAGTGCTCTCACACGTTGTGGTGATAAATGTACTTTTCCACCTGGATTGGGACAACTTCTCAGTGCCCAGGAGCTGAGTGAAGACCCTGCTCAGCCCCCATTAGTGTGTCCCAGAGAGCTGAGCCCTGCTCTGGATCAGAGGCAACCCTCTCCCAGCTGCTGGACCAGCTCCTGGTGACAGCCAAAGGGACCTTATGGCTCCCAGTCTCCAGTGGCTGAGCTGACAACAGTGATGCTCCTACTGCATTCCTGGTGGCTATTCCAATCCAGAACATGCTGTCTCTATCCCTGTGGGGTCATCTGTGCTGTCACACACCCAGCAACCTGCTTAGCTGCATTCAATAACAATTTATAGTTTTAATGGTCTGAGCAGTAGAAAGCAACAAGATCTCCCAAAAGGATAACAGCAAACTTACCTGACTGCTGTTTTCTGGGAAAGATGCTTCCAGAAGAGCATTGATGCTGGCTGTGGACATTCCTGTTGTGTTTCTGAGGTCCTCTTTGAGCTGCTCCACGTTTTTAAACACATCTCTTAACTTTTCTGGAATGAACAGTCAAAGAACAATTGATGTAACAGCTCTCTCCAGACACACAGGAAATGTCAAGCACACAGAGAAGACTTATGTGAAATATGGAAGTGTGGTACCTTGCTGCTGATAAGAAAAAAATCAAAAAAACCTGGGACATACAGTGATTACTTCCTACATTTTGCAGTCTGGTTTGTGGCTGAAGTTACCACGTCTCAGGATAGAAAAATTTGCTCAGATGGAAAGACTTGATGTTTTCCTTGAAAAGAAAACAAAGTGTGGTCTTGAACAGGCCCTAGAAGTACCCCAGATGAAAGATCCCAAGGTCATGGTGTATGGTTATTTCATTAATACCACTTCTTCCTGGCAGCTAGGCAGCTCTTTCCACAGAAAATGTGGTACCAGTGGTGATGTTTATCAACATTGTAAAGAGAATACAGAAGAGTACCTTGCTTGCTGGAGTCTGTTAAACCCTCAGTGATGTTCAACATGGAATTCAAAGTAGCCACATACTGAGGAATCTCTTGAAAGAAAGCAATTTCTGGTACATTTTCTTGAAGCCTGAATTGGAAAAACAAAACAACAAACAAAACTGAGAATATAAAGAGAAGGAGGCAAGAAGTCATTTCATAAACAGAATACTAAAACAGTCTAGCTCAGAGGGAGAGCCTCACCACTTCAGCTGTGCCTGGATGTCTGTGGCATCCCCAATGAGCACATTCTGGAGCTCCTGGGAGATCCTCCTGTGACTCAGTAGGTTGGTGACAAGTTGGCTGCTCAGCTCAGCAGCACGGAGGAGCTGCTCCTGAGACTGGCCTTGCTCACACAGCTCCCCAAAGGGAACCTCAGGGAGCTGGCAGAGCTGCTGGATTGACTGAAAGCTCTCAGAGTCACACAGAAGTGCTGTCACATCCCGCAGGCAAGACATCTTCAAAGGACATTTTGAAAAAAGGTAGACAAATGCACAAACACCAGTGAGATGACAGGATTATGAAAGACAAGCTTTAAAAAGTCTAGCTGTCCCTTTCTGTCTCTCCTAAGGACTAAGATTTTTAAAAATATATATATTTAGTTCATCTAAAAGGTCTCCAAGAGAACAGCTTGTGACAATCATTGTGTGAGCTTCTGGCAGACCTGGCTGGATCTAATAAGCCTTGCAAACCTTAACATGTCATTTCCCCTGCTCAACACACTTAGACAGCAATACTCCACTGGACTTGCCTGTTTACTAATTAATCTTCTCAGAGACCAAATAAATCTACCTTGCACAGCAGGTTTAGCCTTTCAGATACCACCTGGTCATCGACTGCAGCACAGGAAAGAGACTTGGCCAGGAGTCAGAGCTCCCTCATCTGCCAACCCATGTAAAATTACAGTCCTTTGCTATTATGGGCTTCCCTCTTGTCTGACATCATTATTTACATTATCAGGCTCTTATGGGAAGAATTATTTTCAGGTTTATGCCTTTAAGTACCTGTCACATTGAGGCTCATCATATTATTGTTACAGATATATTACACAGCAACAACATTGCATACTGCTGTATTTTTTTAAAAGGACTTTTAACTGCTGTTTCTCATAGGGAGCAATAGACTAAAGTGCATGCATGCTATTAGTGCAGTCATGAGTGCATGGGCTAAGAAGCATTTTATTCAAATCAGGCATTGCCAAACACAAAGCTGGTGAGGGAACTCCATGAATCAATACTGGTGCTTAGTCTCAGAAGCCATTGTGGTGTTGTGAGACATCTGGGGCCAGAGGAGCATGTGGGGACTTGACTCCAGCCACGCTGCTGTTGGTACAGCTCCTCAGGCACAGCAGTAACCCAGTTAGTCATGCTTCTAACTGCCAATTAGGAGTGCACAATTCCACAGATTTTCAGCAGGGCAGAGGCATCTAATCCCTATCTGTGCCCTACCTCCTCCTCAGGTGAAGCTGAGGCATCTCAGAATGATCTCAGCTCTGCAAAGTGCTTCAGTAAGTCTCAATATACTGAACTTTAAAACTAGTGGTGCACTGAGGAATATGCTGTCACTGGCCATCTCTGCAGTGCTCATCCTTCTGGGACAGCTGCTGGAAAGCAGAGCCATGCTATCCAGCACATGGATACCTTCTCTGAAAAATGGGTGTACACTCGGTAGGGACAGATAAAAGAACAAGATCCTCAACCCAGTTTACAGGTGACCTTCAAATATAGGCAGCAGGCAGAACACAGAGTTTCAGCCCTAGTTTTTATCAGCTGTTCTCTTAAGAAAACTTTTTTTCATATGCTATTTTTCAGAACCACCATTGCACATTCATGTATCACTGTGGGATGTCCTTCAAGTCAGCATTTTAAGCAGACTCACTTTTAGCTTCAGGAGCTCTGGTATGGATGAATGTTTCTCAGAGGTATTATTTTGCATAAAACAGTTCTTTTTCAGATCAGTTTTCTTCAAAAGCAGTGTGATGTTTTCTGTGCAGGAAGAAAAAAAAAAAACAACAATAGTTACTCCAGACAAAAATGCCAGAAACTTCACAGATGGGCATATCAGCATTTTTATTCTGAGGCCGACTGAGCATTGCTACTTTCACTAAACTCCCATGGCTGAGGACCTCTGAAATCACAGAGCAAGGCCTAAATTGTAATCTGGGTTATAATGGACTGAGTTCAAGTAGGTGCTCTGTTCCTAGTGAAATCCACCCCATCCTGGTAGCAGTGCACAGGTAAAACCTCTCAGCTGTTACAATAAGCACAAATGATGAGTATCTATGTGAAATACCATGTTAACTCTCAGAAATAACTGCTGTCGTGTTACAGCTACATAAAGCTGTGAAGGGAAAAAGGTTTCTATTTGTAAGATTGCTTTGTTTGAGTGTCAGCAACCTATCATCACACCGAGGAGAGGAGATGTGCCTTCTGGAGAGACTGGCATGGAAACTTACAATTGCAATGTGACATAACTCAAACAAAACCCCAGTCTGGCTTCCCCCACATCTCACAGCTCCAGTTAATTGCCAGCAGATAAAACCATGTAGCACCATTCCTTCTATGAGACAAAACACAGGCAGGACACGTTCCAGCTGAGGCCCCCTGAGCATTAATGAAATCATGATCACCTGTCAGTTCCCCATCTTCAGCTTCTGCAGCATTTATTAAACACATCAGGTAAGGGCTATAGCTGTTATTCGCTGTCACCTGCAAGATGGTGTTTTGAAATTCTAAAAACAGAAATCTGAAAAATAAGATAGGAATTTAAATCAGCTTCTTCAAAAACAAGGTATGTATTAGTGAGCAACCTGTCAGCTGTGGACATGCTGTTCCCCGGCAGAGTAAATAAGAACTCCAGATGAAAGCCATCTCCCCTAAGTGGGTACCCTCCCAGGTTTATTCCATCAGTTCTTTTTGTTGTTATTTCCCAAAGCTGTCATTCACTCTCAAAATAAGAAAATATACTTGAAAAGTTCACATCTATGTGATGGATGCATTATATAGGCACACATAAGGGAGGCTGAGGATCAAAAATTAAGAGTGTCATCCCACAAAGGAAGGTTTTCCACAGAGCCTGGTGGTGAGACTCCTTCAGGAGTCTGTTCATTGATACGTGCCAACACACAAAATTTTTTGTAAGTCTGACTTTTAGCTGTATGTTCAGCTCAAGGAGAAGTTTGCTCTTCTTCAATTTAACCCACATTATACCTTGTGTCCTAAATGACAGTGGTTGCACGCCTAGGTTGTTCCACTGGAAGAAAATTCCATACTTCTCATGCTGGGATGAGAATTGTGGTCACAACCCATCCATGGAATTACAATACCCAAAGGCCAAACTCACCGTGTGATCAAGCTGGTTGGGGACAGAGTGTGGTCACTCAGAGTCCAAGGCAGGGTCTTGTTGAAAAGGGTTTCTGCCACAACAGTGAAGTGATAAGCAACAACATCAATCACACTGTCAAACCTGGTTTTGTTGGAGAGAAAAGCTGAGCTGGAACTTATATTGATTTCATTTAGCAGGCCAGAGATGTTCAGCCCCTCGAGAATGTAGAGGCTGGCTTCTGTGATTTCTAGAGCTGACAGATTGCTGGCAGAGTCGTTTGCCACTGCTTCCAACAGCCTTGCAAGGGAAGCTCCTTCAGCTGGATCCTTTTTGGTGCTGAGGAGACTGTCAAACATATCCCAGACACTTGTGTAATCACTGCCTTTGGTGAGGTTGAAGGCACCCTGGAGCCTCTGCAGCAGGTTGTGGAGCTCATCCTGTGCCACACTGGAGAGCAGAGTCAGGTTATTCCAGCCTGTTGCACTGTCAGGCAAATTCAGGGAGCTCAGCACTGTTTCATTCAGCAGGGCAGGAAGGAGCACCTCCAAAAGCTGGGATGGGGACACATCACTCACATCCTGAGCTGGGATGGGGCACGAGGCATCACCCTGCACCAGCCCCTCTGTGGCTGCACTCAGAGCTCTCACCTTCTCCTGGAGCCAGGAGTTTCCCAGCTCAGAGATGAGGTTGAACTTGGAAAGGAAACTCAGAGAAAAATGCAGAGCTCGGGTGAGGCACGACAGCTCCTTGAAAAAGCCCTCCCTGCTGTTGTTGTAGGCAGCAGCAAACTCTGGGGACAGTTTCAGCTTGGTTATGGCCAGCTGGAACAGCCTGGTAAAGGTGTCATTGCTCTCTGTCCCACCCTCCACGCCCAAGGAATCCAAGAGGGGCTTGCAGGGGCTCCTGCCTGAGGACTCCCTTAGAGTGGCATTTTCAAACAGCACCTCAAGGGCTACGTCGAGCAGATCTTCAAAGGAGCAGTTCTGGAGTGTCCTATAGCCACTGCTGCTGCTCTCAAGGAAAGGACCCAAGGCTAAATGAAGGAACTCCCAAATTTTTGCCTGCTGTGAGGGAGACTGGCTGAACTCCTGCAGTAGAAGATGTGTTAAATTATAGACGGGGTTAATTATGCCTTCGCTGGAACCTTCATTGGCAGTTGTATAATGAAGGATTTTCATTCCTGTTCTCAGAAGTTCAGACAAGCTCTCAAAGGTTTTATTGTTAAAATTAAAGAAAAGATCTATAGATTTTAATGTACTGACATTATAATTCAGCTGTAAGTCTTTTAATATGTACAATGTCTTCTGGACAGCTTGAGTGACCTGTGAGATATTGGCTACTCCAGAGCTTTCCCCAAACTCCTTAAACACGGCTGTTATAAATTCTGACAACTGATCCAATTCTTCACTGAGGACACCACTTGATTTATTATTCAGCTTTTGCAAATGGCTGTTTAACACCTCCAAAAACTGCCCATAGGCGACAATGGCTGAGTTATTCCACTTCATGGATCTCAGCTTCTCCCCAGTGCGCCAGTAGACGTTCAGCTCATCCCACCAGGCCTCACCCATGGACTTCTCCACAGCCCTCATCAGCTCAAACACAGGCAGCAGGAGGTACTGATAACCTACACTTGTGCCTGTCATTCTAAAGAACATCCTCTGGAGAGCTAGGAGCTGCTCTGGGAAGTCTCTGTAGGACTCAGGCTCAAGCAGGTCATCAGAAAACATAGATGGGATTTCTTGCATTGCACTCAAATGGTCTCTGAGACCTTCCAGAAGTGATGGCATGCTTGTGGAGAGCAACATTTTGAGAGCATCCTTAGTTTGCAATGTACTAAAATTAGAATTGTTTAGGAGAGCTGGATTCCAAAGCATTGTAGCTAATTTTAAAGCCCTCTGAATTTCTTTCCACTGGGTCATTGTATTGAAAATGGAAGTCCCATTAAAGTCACTCTGTAATTGCAGTGATGTGAAGTTATAGATTTCATCAATTATTTCCTTATTATATGGTTCCTTTAATTTATAATCATGATGTGGATTCATTCCCAGTTCAAGAAATGCATACAGTTTCTGTAATGTTTCATTCTTCAAATTTCTGAATAGATTTAAGCTTTTAAATTCCCTTCTATTCATTTTTTCCTCAAAGCCTTTTAAACGATGTAGATGCTTTTGTATGGCTTCTAAATCATCTGAATTAATGGACCTCTTGGAGTGCTTTCCACCAATCTCTGGTGACTTTATTTTTCTGGAGGGGAACAAAAAAGTGTTTTAGTGAATATGAAATCAATGCAAGTGGAAATGTAAGGTGATTTAGAGCAAAGATCATAGATCTGAATTGCACTGTTAGTAATATCCCTTTAGCTAATGTCTCACCTTAGAACTTCCTCCAATTCAGATACTAAAGTGTGATTGTCTTTCCAGTGAACAAAGGAATTACAAATAGCTCTGGTCACCCAACTTCTTTCTTTATCTACAACAAAAATGTGAAGTAAAGATGCATTAGTAAAAATGTATCAGTAAAGATCATGTAATTCTGGAACCTGAGAAGAGCTATAATAGCAATTCTATCCAGGATAATATGCACATATGAAGTTAGGCTCCTACCACAAGCCACAATATCCTGGTTACAAATCTGAGTGTTCTTTTGGGGTGTAACTCTTCCTGGCCTTTCGAGGGAAGTGAGGATGCTGCCTGGCCATCCTAGAAATGACTTTCTGTGCTGAAAACATTCAAACAATACAATGCTCCTGTGATCTGGATGCTAACAGAGGTCTCCTCCTGCTTGAGGAGCACTTTGCTGTCAGTAATGCAGAGTAAGCTGGCCAAGTATTTATTATGGTTTCCCTTCATTCAGGGTTATTTTTTTACTGGTCACACATAAGCTCTGTCTGCAGCATCATTTATGTCTCCTACAGCCACTTGCACTCACCCTGATATCCCCATGTGTCCAGTCCTCTCACCAGCCACTTTCCATGATTTCCCTACTTGCACACCTCATCTTTCTTCTCACCCACCTCAACTTCCACAATCTCCACTAAACCAGTAGAGAAGGGACAGCAATCCCCACCTGTCCCTTGTGACATTTAGTCGCTGTTCCTTTCCCTTGCTTCCTCACAGATCCCCAGTTAGAGGGGGACATCCAGGACTTTCTCTGCTGGAAGGGACAGGGGTTTAAAGGAATGGCTCACCTGGATGTAAACAGCTCATTGTGCAGCCCAGCCCTGCCTTGATACACCGAGCTGAGTTTGACAGAGTCCACAACCACAGGCAGATTTTGACATCACTCCCCCAAAAAAGCAAATCAAGGTAAAACATTACTGCTCCCCATTTCCACTGAGGCTGCAAACTCATGTTAATTCATTGTCTACTGACAAACCCAAGCCTTTTTACTTTTCCATTCAAAATGAGGCATTTTCCTCGCATTTGTAAAAAGCTGAAGGAAGAATCCATTATGCTGAGCCCCAAACAGTGTGCAATCTGTATGGTTACTTATTAGCCTCCAGTTTGATTCTCCTCAGCACCACAGGTTTTCAGCAGAGATATGACTCAGTGGAGGAGTCTTACCTTGCTCCAAGCAGTTCAGGGAGTGTGGAGAATCTGTAACTCCATTCTGAACAGTTTTGGATGTATCATCACTCACAAGAGATGCAGAGACATTCTGAGCTGCCAGCACAACACTA
>JANPWX010000336.1:1744054-1788237 GCA_024734555.1 Trochalopteron elliotii
CACTCACAAGAGATGCAGAGACATTCTGAGCTGCCAGCACAACACTAAAGGAGGGCAGGGGGGGAAAAGGGAAAAAAATTGTGGTTACAGGTTTGTGAGAAGAGATAAAACAAATGTTCTAATAGGAAACAGCTGGAGTACAGCCCTTCATTCTTAAAATGTGTGACAGACAAGACATCACCCCTATTTTTAATTATTTGTTTGATCATGCACAAGATAGAAACAGCAGGGGCTTTGATGGGAAAGCCATGGTGGTGTATTAGCACAAACACAGGTGTGGCACTCATTAGGTGCACTTTTTCAGAGAGCTATCTAAAATCCACAGGCCACTAAAATCCAGCCAGCAGGTCTCAGAAAACACCCAGGTGACCCACCAGCCATGTGATTCACTCCTGCAGGGGAATTACTTCCTAAAAAACCCAAGAGCCAAGGAGACAAGGCTCCAGGGAGAGCCGGGATCCCAGGGGGAAAAACATCTGCGGAAGGAAGAAGCAATCACAAATAACTGTTGCCATTTCCAATTCTCCTTCTTTCCTTTTTTATGCTGTAATAGCTGGACTAACATGGAAGCAAGGAATGTTTTTCAGTCTTAGGAAGGAGCAAGCTGATAATCAGACATATTGTATCACAGAGCAACTCATTTAAAGGACTGTCTGCTCAGGTGTGCAGGTTACTGAAAATTTCCCTGATTTATTAGTCCCTTTTTCTTCTCCTGTATGAAGAGCAGCCTTCACTGTAGGTGTGGGGTCACTGAAATGCACCATCTCTCTCTCAGCTGCCTGAAGTTCTGCAGGTGAGACACAAAGAACCTGGCTGGGCTGATCTCAGTGGCAGGAATAAATACATACTGATCTGTGGGAACGGGCTGCTACTGAGAACAGAGCACTGGGGATCTCTTCTCTCCTGATTTAACATAATGTCTCCATGCAGGCTTCGTGGGCTTGGTGCTCATCATTTTCATTCTGCAGATGTGCTTGTAAGAGTCTTAGAGGGGATGGAACTCAGTTATAAATGACATATTTAGCTGAGCAGTGGCAGAGCCAAGGAGGAGGCAGGCACAGGCTTGCCAAAAACGGATGCATATCATGCAGATCAGAAGGCAGCAAACATGGAAACAAGTGTTGTTGCTGCCCTTTTATTTCAGTCTTGCAGGGCTTCTGCAGACTTTGGCTGTGAAGAAAAAGCTCAGCTTATGTGTTTAGCTGAAAAACTATCTTACAGCAACAAACAGCAACATTTGTAAAATCAGTCTGCAAAACACGTTTTTGTGAGTAATAAAATTTGCTGCTAAACTTTCTATAGGATTCATGACTTGGAAGTTACTGTTCCACACTGGTGGTGTTTATCACTTGGTTAATACAGATGCCACAATGAGCAAAAGTTCTTTGCTTCTATACCTTCATATTTCTACCACAAAAAAGAATTCCCTGTACAGCACTTCTTTAGGAGTTCAGTCCTGCCTGAGCAAGAGACGTGGCCAGGCTGGCTAAGATGTGCTTTTGTAAGCATCATTAAAAGTACTATTTGTGCAATCTCTTTGCAATAACTCTTTACTCATGCATTTACAGTGCCAGATGCCAGGCATAAAAGCACTGCACAGTTCTGGTGATGAAATTCTATGTGCCTCTTTGTCGTGCCTATGATAACTTGGCCCAGCTCTGCAGCTGTAGAGCAAAGCAGAGCAGCACAGTAAATATTAATTCTCCCTGGGCACTCCAACAGGGCTGGTTCTCAGGCTGGGCTCTGCAAGCCAGTAAATGCAAACAAATGTAATAATCCTGTGACTGAAACAGCAGCATGAACAAAACGCTTCTGAACGAAATTACAATTCTTGCCAGACTGCTGCTGACTCCTTTAAGGATAAGGACATTACAGCTTACACATGGGTCTCACAATGCAGCATGGAAAATTACCTTGATATTAAATGTACAGGTTTTTAAGTGTCTCAGCAACACACCAGTGATCAAAAGTGAGTCCCTCTAAGCCTGGGTGCAATCAAAGTGGCAAAGCTTCTACAACTCCTTTTGACATCTTAACCCAACTGCTTATGTATGCAAGATAAAAACAAAAAGCAGTTTTGGAGACACTCAGTTTCTTGTGTCCTCCATGCACTGTAACAACTGGACTGTCCAGAATATTTTATACCAGGGTCAGTCACTCATCCAGAAGATGACTTGGAACAGAGTCCCTTAATCTTGAGTAACTCAAGTCTTCTGGATATCAGGGAGAGTTTAGCTAAATTACAGCCCAGGAAAGGGATTTCAAGGCTAAGACCATTTTAGAAACTTGTATTGTCCTAGGTGTGAACTGCATCAAATATTTCAGTACAGTTAGTTAATGCAGTTAAGCCAGCTCTGTATTCCATATAACCACTGAGCAAGTACATAACTGGCACCTTCTTCTTCAAGTCAGATGTGTTAAAGCCCATATGGTAGAAAAACAGGCTCCCTCTGTTCTCTGCTTTCATGGAACCAGTCTTAAAAGATTAAACCAGCAGTAGATTAGGTAATCAATTTTAAAAAACAGCATTATGGCTCCCCTACAAGTGCTTGAGGTGTTCCAAAGTAACCTGAACTTGGCTCTGTGCTTTTCTGGAAAGGAGCAGCTGTCTGCTTTCTTTATCCAGACAGGAGGGTTTTTCTTCCACCAAAGACAATGGCTGTGACTCACCAGCTTTGCTATCTGCACAAGGGCATGACAGTGCCTCTCAGGAGGCTGGGAGAAAACTCCAGAGTTTTTATCAAGTTCCCATTAAAAGAATGACACAAGAGCCACTGAAAAACAACACACTGCTCACAGTCCACAGACACCTTTAGAGATGCATTAGCAGGGAGCTGCATCATTCCCCAAACAAATCATGCTTTTAAGGTAACACCTTTCTTTCAAGAGGAGAGGTGATGTCCTCAGAGGTCAGTACACAAATGCACCAGCTTTCAGTGCTTCTCCTGCCATTTTCTCTGTTTTACCTGCTTGGATCCTGAAGGAAATCAATTATGTCTGGCAGCTGCATGTTGTCCTGAAACACATCTGGGGCCAGCAGCAGCAGGTGCCACAGGGAGGTGTCATTCTGCACTTGGGAGATGAGTGTCAGAAATGAGACCATTTCATTGACAAAGGTCTCCTGGTACTGTGGGTTGTGCTGCACCTTAACAAATAAAAAGGTAAGAAATTGTTTAAGAACCAGAAGAAATTATTTAATAACCAGAAGCCTTGCTGCTGGGGGGGTCCTTTTATGTTTTTTCAACTGGCACTGCACTTGCATGCAAGTCTGCAAACAATACATTCAAAGGACAGGCAATAACTGAGAGTGTGACTGTGTTTTACCTTCACACCCCAGGTTGTACAATAAATTCTCTGTTCAGACAAGCCCTACGATTCACAATGTCCTAAAGAATCCAAAGACTAGGAATACAAGAAAATGAATATCAATCCTAACCTTGGCAAAAAAAAAATAAAAAGGCTTTATCTTCAAAGGATTAATTTGCTTTAATTATATTGCCTTCCCAAAGACAAGCAGTGCTTCAATCATGAATTGTTGGATCAGATGCAGGAGTCACTGGATGAAGTTATACTGCTGAGGTAATACACAATTAAATTTATTGCCTTCCCAAGGCTTGAACATTCTTATTTACACCACATCCTCACACTGTTCTATTGACCTGCCACTGCAGCAGGGCAAACAAAGAGGAGAAGCAAGGCCCAGGGGTGGTGAGAACCCTTAGTGGCCACGAGCTGACGGCTGGATGACCCTTGGCTTTCCAAGCCATGTACTTGGCTTGGAGGCCTTTGGGCTAACCCCATGCACAAGAATTCACTCACTGTGAATGCTCACTGTGAATTCTCACTGTGCCCTACTTGCACTTAGGTTACAGAGATGAGCAACTCCTGCCCACGGGGCCGTGTTGTAGCTCTGATGTGTGTGAACTGCCACAGCTCCCAGCTGCAGCCCCCAGGGAAGGTCCCAGGCACTCACCTGGGACAGCTGGGTCCTGAACTCCCTGGCAAAGGACTCCAGAAGTGAGGAGTTGGTGAAGCAGAAGGTGTGGTGGATATTGGCTGCCATGCTCCCTCCCCTGGCTCCGGGGTGTGCCAGGTACCGCGACAAGAGCTGGCACAGCAGGGCCCTCAGGCTCCCTGCAGTGGAGTACTGGGGCTGGCTCTGAAAGAACAACAAAACGTTCAGGGCAGCTGTAAAGCAACATTGTATTTGGGATGGTTCTAAATGCAGTGATGAGAGGTCTTTTTAAGGGCTAGGAGTAAGGTCTGAAAAGCATTGTGGTTACAGCCCTTACAGGCAGACAGAATTCTAACAGCTGAGCAACATCACTAAAACCCCTCAAATTCCTCATCTACTACAAAGAGAAATGTGTGTGTAAGTGTTTGTAGGCCTTGACACCAAAACACAAAAGCAGTGTCCATTACATTGTAACAAATTTCTACTACAAAGGAACAGATTCTATAAATGTTAAATACCTACACAATAAACACACAGTGCCTCTGATGCCCCTGCAGGACTATCAGGGGCAAATAAATACTTGAATGTCAAAGCCTTTGACATCGTATCTTTAATTTCATAAGAAAGAAAATATACTGCAAACACCTTAACTCACAAGTTCTGAATAAAGTATCTCAGGGTGTTTATTGTGTGTGACTATATTTAGTATTGCATGATCTGTCATAGTCTCAAGGTTTGCCTGGTTTCTGCCTAGAGCACAAAAAACTCACCACAAAGCTTAAAAATCCACCCACTATCACTATGTTTTCAAAATAAAGCTCATTCACATAATAGGGGAGATCCTAAAGCAATAAAAGCTGGGTGTTGGTACTTTGAGCTTCTAATTCTTTACATATGAGGAAACACAAATGTTCACACTCAGCTATTATGCAAATACAGACTTACCTTCCCAAAACTGAGGATCTTGTTGAACATGTGGGTGCTGGAAGTCAAGTTGGATGGTGATGAAATATTCTGAAGGTTTTTCTCTCCATGAGATACCAAATCCCCAAATGCTGTAATAACAGTTTGAACACTGTACTTTACCTATGTCTTTTAAAACCTCTTTGGTACATAAAACGAGGACCTACAGCTACCTACAGCTTTGGGTGCATTATCAATCTGTTTCTAAAGGTACAGCCAGCAGCATCCTGTAAGTACTTTAGGGTTTTTTCTGATAGAATTAAATTCTGGATGACACTGTAACTTGTTATATGGGGCCATGACCTATCATTCCTTAATTTTTTTTATAATAAAACGTAGAACTGAGTTCCTCGCTGACCATGAACATGAGTCAGTAGTTCCCATAACTGTTCATTGATTTACTTTTCCCCTCCCCACGCCTCTGCACTTGGTCCCTTTTGCATTCTGCCTTTTTCTGCCTGTGCACCATGGAGGGTGCTGGCAGGAATGCTAATTGGAGCAGTGAATGGCTGGAGCAGAACAGGCAAATGCAAATCTGTAATCATTCATTTCATCGTGAGCTCCCTGCAGAAAGGACTATCCATCACGATGGCTTGCAGATTGTACCAGCCATTACCATCAATAAATAATAATTGTAATGATTCCATGGAAACTTTCAGACTGAAAGTTCCTTCAGGAAAGAGAATCACATCAGAGGAGAAGATCACCAACAATAAATATCCACTCTGGCACAGAAGACGACTTATTTGCTGGACAACCGTGGATAAAAACCCACTTGAAAAAACATCATAAGCTGTTTATGGGGAATTTGTGAGTAGTAAAAGGGCAACATTCCATAAATAGCCAGGTCTCTAATTAATGTCCAGTCAATCTGTGATCTCCCATTGCTCCTGTGAAGTACAACCATTTAATCCTGGTTTCTTGGCCAAATTCCAAAGCCTTCCCTACAGACAGTTACTTGTACTTGTTCCCAAGAATTTACACTAATGTCATGGCCATGGTCACATGCCTCTATGAAACACATAAATCATTTCAGCAGTGCTCTGAGAATTGCAGCTCTGTCCAGAGATCTTCAAAAGATCAGCCTTCAAAGAGCAGAACTTTCCAGAGCAGAGAATAACCTACCCAGTGAAGCATTCCTGCCTTCAGGAACCTCTGCACTCCATGGTGATGGTTGCCTGTCCTTGGCTACACTGGAGGAGCTCCTGAGCTTGCTGGGGGAAAGAAGAAGAGGAAAAAAAGAAGAGACATTTGTAACAACTGCCAGAATTTCTTATAATTAACTTACTGCCTTAACTCAGAATGTGTCTGTGGTTGGATTTCGTGGCAGGTGTGCTGAAATCTGGGTGATGCAAAAGTCTGGTTCTTTCTGGAGGCCTGACACGTATCTTGGGGAAGCAAAAGTACAGAACCCCATGGCTATAAAGTGCATGGCCTTACCAAGAAATCCTTCCAGACAACAGGACCTTATTCATCCTCCCCAAACATTCCACTACAGGAGAAAAGGGTGGAAGAAGTTGTTGCTGAGCTTGGTTTTTGGGCTTGGTTCCCCTTTTTTTTGAGGGAAATTTCAAGCAACAATACCATGCACACCTTGGTAAACCCCTCTAAGGAGCAGAATCAAGGGTGAGAACCTTGCCCATTTTCTCTGCTGACCTCTTGTTACACATAGTTTTAGGGCAAGTTATAAAACAGTTTAACAAGAGCTTCAGTGAGTTGCACAACAGGAGAGGAGTGCCAGATATTACAAACAATATATCCAGGTAGTGAAGGGCCACAGCTCAAACACTTTGTGACAAACTCACCAGTGGGGATCCTGCACCTGAGGCCCCCACCTATTCATATGGAGCCTTCCCAAGGAATCTTCTCCTGAGGTTTTAGACTCTGCTGGACCCTGCTAGTTTTGCTGTGGCTACTTATTAGTTGGTGTTTTTCCTTGTAGAACACACCAAGGCTGACACTGACCCTACAAGGGTAGGAATGGCCACATATCCATAATGATACTTCCCACAGACAACCTCGAGCATCAAGAGTGGTCAAGATGCTTCTTAATGACTCATGTTCTTGATATAAAATTTGGCCAAGTCCTTTGATTTTTCATTTGGCAGGAAAAAACACTTATTTTCTACACAGCTTTTCAGAAACCAAAAGCAGAAAGCAAGGAGGATTTGCAGCTATTGAAACCCATGGAAAACCTCCAGCTTTGGCACTAGAAGCTCCCATTTCTTCATTTCAATACCCCAAATGAAGCATTGTTTAACATGCCCAGGGAAAAACAATGACACTGAGGAACAGAGCTGTGAATCCAGGCATCCAGTCTCCACGTGGCTTTGCCTTCCCTCCTCTCTTCTGCTGCATGACCTTGAATTTGATTAGGATTCATCTTGTGCAACTTGCCCACATCCTTAGTCATCCTTCCCACCCATGGAGAGACTCTGACCACTGACTTGGCCTGGGAAATGACTCCCTCTGCACTAAGGAGGATCCTTAGGGAGCCACCAACCCCAGCACTGCCTGATGTGCTCTCTGCTGGGACCCATTTTAGCTCTTCAGACTCTCAAGCTTTGGCCAAGGGGGATTTTGAGACTGACTGTGGAGCAGCCTCTCACCTGAAAGCAAAGATGAGCAGCCAGGGCCACTGTGGGATGCCCAGATTTTTATCTCTTCATGAACCAGCCAGGCCTCAGTGTGGCATGTTCCCCAGGGGTCTGTCAGAACTGGGAAGCCAAGATGTAGAAACCACCCTGGCTGGCATGTCTCAAAGCAAACACTACTTGACTTCAGCTGGAACATCAAGAAATTGAAATGGTCCCACTGAACATTTTCATTTCAGCAAACTGACATTCCAACAGAACATGCCTGGCTCCATGCTGCAATTCTCTGTGCTTTTGTGGGCAAAAGTTGTTTCTGCATTTTCAAGTGTTTCCCAACACATTTGATGGCCTGTAGAGAGGACACCTGTTCTGGCACCTCGAGGACCTGCTGAAAGAGCAGTTGCTCCAGAACTAACATTCAAACTTCCACCCAAAGCATCCTGAACTGATCCCTCTCAGTGGCAGATCAGCATTCTGGGCTGCTCTGGGGGCAAGTCTTATCACTGACCTGACCCACAGTCGTGCAAAAAAATGTTCCTTTGCTTTGATCTGGGTGAGCTGAAGGGTTTTTCTCAGGCAGCACAATTCCCTTCAGTAGAAGATTCAAGCCTGAATCAGTGGACACATCCCTGAGAGCTGTCCCTAATGTGATTATTTCTGAAGTGTCCAGTTGCAGCTTATATTCTCTTTTCTAAGTGTCAGACGTGTTAGAACAGGTAGTTGAGGTATATCTGTTGTGGACAAACTTGTACATACACACAGACATGCACAGATGCTCCCTCCCCCTCAAAACAGGCATTGTTTTACACCTCCTAACACCTGGCAATATTGAGATTCCCTTACAGTCTGAGGGATGAGATGTCATTAAGCCTTGGCAGCAGATCCTCTGGTGTGTATGGCGTGCCCTTACACCTGGCATCAGAATCACACAGCACCGTTTGCAGGAACGGGAAGAAACCTGCACTGGGAAGGTTTCGGGGTGCAAGATAACCTGGAGGAAGAAAGAGAGAGAAAATGCCATTATGATGATGAGGACATGCACTTTTTGGCCATATGTTTCTGTCAGGATGTGTTATTTTCCCTTCCTAAACAACAGGACAGAGTCTCAGTTTCACTGAGGCTCCTGTCACTGACTCCACCCTGGCAGTACCATCTGCCAAATCCCACCATAAGCACCTCCTCAGCACTGACAAAGCCATCACGAGTTATTTAATCACAGAATGGTTTGGCTTGGAAGAAACCTTGAAGGTTGTCCAGTTCCAGCATGCCTGCCATGGGTAGGGACACCTCCCACCAGACCCAGCTGCTCAGGGTCTCAGTTAATAGGAAGAAGAGCCAAGCTATTTGTTCATAGGATACCTGTCGGTCCTGAAACAACTGCAGATTTCCCCCCTTCATTCCAAAATCCAAGAACAGGCAAGAAATGACAAAAACCCCCTTGGATTAAGATATCCTAATTCTGCCTTTAAAAAATAAAGTAAAAGCAGGCACATGGCCAGAGTAACCTGAAGCAGCCATGAGAACATGTTCTCCAAGACTTGTTGGATTGCTTTCTATGCAACACCACAATCTTTATTTCCAAGCCAGGCTTTTAAAACAGGGCTTTTACCACAGGAAGGGGCAATGGATCTTGGACCAACAAACATCCTTTGCCTTTTGTGCAGAGCTGCCCCGGGAAGGCAGAGGAGCAATCCATCACCACCATCCCCCGTGTGTCCTCCCAGCTCCGAGCAGCTCCAGCACCATCTGCCTGGTGGCCTGGGATGCTGGCAGGCAGTGCTGAGGGATGAGATCTGTGTCCCTGTCTCCTGTTTCTCCAGACACACAGTGGACCTGAGCAATGAGACCCTGGAGTGTTTTATGTGCCACCTGCCCCGTGCCAGCCCGCAGAGTTCATGGCTGCTCTTCCTCTCGGAGACAAACGCGCTCATAAATCTCCAAACTCTTTTGCTGGAGCACGGCAACATATTATTTAAAATAATCATTTGGAAAATTACCTGGCAAAGGACATTGCTATTATTTCTGCTGTGGAAAGGAGCCAGATTTGCTGAAGGCCTGTGGGCAGGTTTGTGGTAATTGATTACCTTGCTCTTTAGTCTTCAAAGATGACCCGAGACTTTCACTCAGGCACAGCTTTATCTCTCATCCTTCCAACAAGGACATGGTACTACATTTGTACAACATTTATTCATTATAGCACTGGTCAACCCTCAGATGCTCCCAGAGGGTTTGGCAGGGGTAGGTGGAGTCCACGGGTGCTGGTCTCCTTGATGGAGACTGGATTATCCTGAGCTTTCCTCAGCACAGTTGGTGACTGCATTTTTGGGTCAGAACACAAGAGCTCATGGTTTAGCACAGGAGTTCCCACTGCTTTGGGCAAAACAGCAACAGAGGCCTCTGAGACCTGCAGAGGTACAGGCACTCACTTTGATGGTGGTGAGATTCTCTTGTACACCTCAGTGGAGATTTAGGAGTCCAAGAGAAAATTAAAGGACATGGATACCTGCCAGAGGAGAAGGCTCCCTGCTGTGGGAAGCTTCCCCCAACACTCCCTGCATCCCTTGAGCCACCTCAGGGCTTACACCCCTCCCTCCCTCCTTCCCTCTGGAGTTACACAGCTGGCTGAACCAGCTCCCAGTAACCACAGAGCACCAAGGGCAGCAAAAGAGCTCTCTTATCCCTACAGGCAGAACTTCTGGTGTTGGGGCCACAGGACCAAGCGTCCAACACTCTAAAGGTGTGGTAGGGTAATTAACCTGCTGCCCATGAGGGAAACTTTAGAGCAGGGCACTTTAATCTGGAAGCATCCTTGTGTGAATATCCCTGCTGTGTCTGTGGTGTTTGCCCTTTGGGATCACCAATTACAACTCTGCACAGCGTTCTGCACACACGGGCATTTTCCTGTCACCTTCCTTCTGCTCTCCCACACCCTCATTCCCATGCAGGGCATTGACTTGCACACCAATCCAAAAATGCACACCACAGACCTCACAGGATTGGTGTCCCAACCAAAATGAAGCTTCAAAGATGTGGGAAGCCATGAGGCCTGTGATGGAGGGCATAGCCACAATGATGTGTAGGAGCTCCACCCTTCACTGCCCTCCACATCTGCCAGCAACAACACAACCAGGAGCTAAGCTCATGTTTCCTAGCAGACCAGGAGCAGCTAAAGCTGTGTAACTCCTCAGGATAAAGCTGAATGGGGAACACAAGGATGAGTCTAGGGAGCACTGGTCTCCTCCAGAGACATATGAGATGTTTACAGAGGTGATTAAGCAAGAGATCCTGATGAATCCAGATCAGAGGATGACTCCTCCTGGAGGTACAAGTAGCAATAACAAATTCTAGGATTGGACTCAAAGGTGGCCTGTTGGGGAAGATGAATCAGGGAAACCTTATAAATATGATTGCTTAGCAAAAGATTCTGAAAATATGAAACCTATAATTGAAATAGAAAGGAAAGCTTGCTTTGAGTTGTAGGATACTGAGCCTTAGTTACTGTATAACCTGAAAACAATAGCCCAGCCAGCTGAAGGAGAATCCCTTTTGATTGAACAATACCCTTCTGCTGGCTAAGGGATCCAAAGGTCAATGTAGCAAAAGAGAATAGTCTAAATAGTAGTTTTTAGAGTTTAAAATATAACATAGTATGGTAATGTAGTAGTTCTTATAGGCTGTATGTAGATTCTATAGGATTTTGTGTCTTGAACTGGTTGGTTAGTGTAAATTAGAATATTCAACACAAAAGGAGATATAATGTATTGTAACAAGGACCTTGCTCTCTCTTGCTCTCTAGCCTCCTCTCTGGCTCTCTTGCTCTCTAGCTCTCCTCCTCTCTGACTCTCTTGCTCTCTGGCTCTCTTGCTCCCTCGTCTCTCACCTCTTACCCTCTTGTTCTCTCTCTCCCTCTCTCTCTGAGACTTCCCTTCAGCCCAGGCTGGTGGCTGAAGGCAAAAGGCCCTTTTTACCCACGACTCTTGCAATAAACCCACGTGCTCTAGAATGTCTCAAGCCTGCAGAGTTCCCTCTCCCTGCCATCCATGGATGATCTTACAGTGGCCCACTTTGAACTAAGTGGGCAACTAAACAATCAGCTGCTCCATCACAAGTGAAGTGCTCAGCGTCAGAACACAGCGATGCTATCAGGTCTTTCTTTTCTTTTGAAACAGCAGCCCCAAATACCAAGAGCCAGGAGTTTGTGACCTGCAGTTTGGAAGTGCTGCCACTCGTGGTGGTGGCACAATGCCTGTGAAGACACTGTTGGCCCATGAGGCTGAGGCACTCAGTGAGGCTCTGCCAACTCTCAGCAGATGCTGAGCAGTTTGCTGGCAGCTGGATGCAGCCATGGGGCCTGATCCATCCCTGAGTCACTGCAGGTGTGAACCAGTGTTACCCCACGATGCTCTTGGCACAGGAGCAGTGGCAATGCCAGGGAGGACTCTTCTGGAAGAGACCTGAGTTCTGACAGCAATTAGAAAATGAAGGAAGCTTTTTGAGGAAGACCACGACACAGAAAAATCCAAAATGTCTGGGCCAGATTCCTGTGTGGTGTAAGTTAGAGCCACGCTGGTTCTCAGCCCTGCCTCCTGCAAAGGGAGGAATTTACTGATGCCAAGGTGAGTCATGAGATGAATGCTCTCTCTGCTCCATCCTTCTGCCTCCATCCCTTTGCTGGTGTGACCCCACAGAGCCCCAGGAGCTGTCCTGCCCACACAGATGAATTCCCTGCTGGCCCAGTAACCACTGCAGGGATGGCCAGGGAGGAAACTGCTTCAGGAGACCTCTGTAATCACCTGTCCCTGCCTTGGCTGAGGTTTATCCAGCACACCACTGACACCAGTGCACAACATAAACACCAGCTAGGAAATGAGACAGAAGGAGAGGCGTAGCTGCTCTGCAGATTTTAAAGGACAGTCTTTCCAATCTGAAGTGTAACACCCCCACTAGAAACTTTTGCAGTATTTCTATTGTTGGGAATCCCTTAGTCCTCCACAGGCAGCTCCTTCTCCCACTCAAATCTATGCCATGCCATATCCAAGCCCCAGCTTTGTGATCCCACATCACACACTAGAGCAGATTCACAACACATGATGATTTTTTTTTTCAATCTCACTGCTGCCTTTAGCTTTAAACCCCTTAATCTGCTAAAGCTACAATTGTCCTTGAAGGCTCCCACTACCAGTGCCTGTGAGTCGAGGGGGAGAGATCACTGCACCCACTGCTGCCACATGTCTGAGCTGAGAGATCACCCTCTCATATTCCTGGCCAAACTGACACCTCTGCAACCAAAATCCAAGCCCAGATCCTGTTAGCAAAGACTGACTTTGGCTCTGCCAGCAGCAGAACCCCAGCACAGAGGCATTTACTGTGTCTTCTCACAGAGAGTTTTGATTTCCTGTTCCCAGCTCCAAAACTGAAGGAAAGAAGCATCCCAAAGGGCAGAGGAGGCTGAGGGCTCAGTGCTGCAGGGGCTGGTTCTCCCTGTTCAGTAGCATCTAACCAGGCCAGCCACATCTCCAAGAGCTGGAGAGAAACAAGGCATGCAGAGCAGTGACAATAAACATTAGACACCAATTAATGCCACTGGAAATTCTGCCTTTTCCCCATTTGCTCTCATTCAGAATAAAAAAATAAAATAAAAAAAAAAAATAAAAAAAATTTCTCCCATTTTTCTGAATGTTGTAAATTCCAGCACACTTCCCTTCAACACGAGCAAAACATTTTGTTTTCTTCAGGTAAAGGTGCTCGGTATAAAAACAATGAGAAATGGCAGGGTGGTTCTAAATGTCATACAAGAGGGATGAAAATGATTACTTCACTATGGTCTGTAAGATTAATTGAAATTGAACCAAATGTTTAAACCTAAATGGACCATGTTTCACGTTGCCACATTGATTTTGCCTCTTCCACTGCACTGAGGTTTGTGGCATTTGCATTAGAGCTGAGTCCAGCCATTTGCTGATGCAGCCAGGAATTCAGCAGATCAGAGGCACAGCACCATGAGCACAGCAGCCTCCAGCTGAGTTTTTCTGGTTTCTACCCACCCCAAGTTTAGTGTTGTATCACAGCCACTCCTTGGGAATGAAAAAATTCTCTTGCCTTTTAATTCACTCCCTCTGACACTTCCTGTGCTCTAAGTCCTTCCAAATTCCTCCCATAGTCATAAAAAAATCCATACAAACCTCAACTGTGCCACTGGTGAATTGGAGGCACTAATGAGCAAATGGCTTCATTAGGAACTATTGTGTTTAATTGAAAATGCATTCAGTCATTGCCAAATCATACAAGGCAACATCCTAACTGGGACTTTTCAGCTAGGGAAAAGGTGGCCAAAAAGTGTTCGATAAAGAAATAAATAAAGTTAGGAATGAGTGATTAAAAGGTGAAAAAATGATCACCCCTCACAACACAGGGACAGCAAAACACAGTGAGATCAGGACATAACTAGCAAACAGGACCAAAAATACCTTTTTGTAACAAATATCAAAGTGTCATAGAACTTACTGCCATGGGATAAAGCAGACATTGATTTCAAAAGAATGAGACAAATCCACAAAAACAGATTTGTCAGTGGCTACTAAATATGATCACTTGGATTAAACCCCTTCAGCTTCTGACTGAAGAAACCTTAAACCTGCCAGGATTTTTGTAGTGGAGGGAACACTCTGTCCTCTGTGTTCCCACAGGCTCTCTTGAAATCATCTCTGAGCAGTGGGGGTCTAACCCAGAGCAGCAAAAGACCCCCAACTGTTTATCACCTGTGATCCATATTTATCTCAAGAGTCACAAAAACTTCTAGGGAGAATATTTCCTGCTCTAGTGACCTCCTCCCAACTTTCTATGCCAAATGTTTGGCTGGGTTTGTGTACACACAACCTTCTGGCTTCCCTTCTAGTCTTTCTCATTGTCACCCAGCATCACATTAAACTTCATTCCTCTGCTTTTTTCAACAGCCAAAAAGACAAAAGTGCCTGTTCCATGTTATGACAAAGATCCTGTTCCTTTCAACCACATGCAACTGCCCATTTCCAGTTTTGTTCACATCTATTTATCAGTAACAACTTAAGCTGCCTATTATTATTTTTTTTTTTTTGTACAAAGCTTTATGCTAATGCCAGGACTTTGAATCCCTCTCCAAAAACTAAACCAAATCATGAAATCTATGGGATGAGATTAATTTTTAGGCAGGGTACTTTTTACACATGAATACCCAGCTGGCTCATGCCTTACCTATTAAAAGAGAATATTTAATTGCCCTGGCACTTCTATTGCTGCGACATTTAGTGCAATTTTTTTTTCTAATATCTAATTTGACCCTCCCCTGGCATAATTTAAAGGCTGTTTCCTCTCATCTTTTCACTTGAGACATTGCAGAACAGACTGATCCCCACCTCACTACAGCCTCCTTTTGCATCTCCTGATTTTTGAAATGAAAGCTCAGCAGGACCGCAGATAAATCCATTCAAGCCCCCCCCAGACACCCAGTGTGACTGGCTGAGATTCAAAACCTTGCATTTTTTTTATCTTTACAGCAACAGGATCCTTGTTTTCTCGTGATGTCCTCAGCTCTCTGCCGAGGACACAGCAATCAAAGCAGCAGACAGCTCAGAGCCACACTCCTCCCTCCCTCTGTGGCCTCCACGGAAGAAACATTTCATTCAATTGCCCAATTCTCCCCCCAAGCACTTCAGGCTCTGCAATAAGACCAGCCCAGAGCAGACAGCATCTACTTCCACGCTTATTAAGACTGGGCAAGCTGGTTTTGCTTGCCCACAGACCTTCCACTTCCACCTCCTTATTTAATAAATGAAAAATCAGTGCTTGGATCTGATCACGTCGGGTTCACGGCCCGATCAGGGAGAACATAAAGAGCAGAGAGCATAAAAATCACAGAGGAGCCAAAGAGCAGCAGGTGTAAAGGGAGGAGAAAGAACCTCCAAACCAAAGACAGGAACAAAGGAGAGGAGGTGGAACCTGGAACCCTTCAAAGAGGTATTGCAAACTCAGGGCAAGGTGGGGAAATGACAGAGCTGCTGTCTGCACCATGGGGCAGAGCTGAGGAGGTTGACAGTGCTGAGAAGGGATGCTCCAGTGCCTGAAGCACAAACACACCAGGAGAAAGCAGGAACTGCACACAAGCCCTTTTCCTACAGGGCTTTTTTTAGAGCAATATTTAATGCAGACAAGGCTAACCTGGTCTTGTAGCACAGCCAGGTTGATCTTGTCTGTATGGGCAGCAGGGGACTGACTACCCAAACAGGACCTATGAAGAGAGTGAGGACACTTCCCAGAAAGAAACTGGAACCCAAAAGCTTAAATCCCTGTCTAGACTCTTGCAAAAACACCTGCACACAAACTGTGTTTACCCAACCAACATCTTTCAATGCTGAGTGCCTCCAGAGCCCAGGTTTAGATTCTTCAAACAAAAGTGACCTCCTTTCCAGAAACAAAGGCATCCACAACTGCTAATTTCAGTCTAAGCCAAGCTGCTCAGCACCTCTGGAAAAATACTTCTGCCCTTTTAGATCCCAGCACCTGGAGTGAGATGTTTCAGGAAGTCAGTTAGAAATAAGTGACCACCCCAAGACCCTGCTTTAATGGGAAAGGAAAAATCACAGGGGTAAGTCAGGAGTTCCAATTGAACATCCTTCAGTCACACCCCAGAAAGAGGAAGAGTGTGGAAAGAAAGGGAAGTGTGGAGATTTACGACAAGGGAGGCATTACAAACATCTCAGTGCTCTCTTTAATTGGTCTCCAGGCTAAGGGGAAGACAAGGAACTGTATGGCTGGGCACTGCTTCCACATGTAATACGTATATAAATCAATGTATATGTCTATTCCAGCAACTGTGGGGTTAATTAATATGAACCATACCCTCTTCAGCTCTGGTTTAATGAAATAGAGGGTTACATGGCAGTCTGCTCCCTAGGACAACAGAATAAAACAAAACATTCATACCAAAGCCAGAAACCTGATGAGGCATTTTTCTAATCTGCAGATAAGCACAGACAAAAATCTGGTGTGTAGAAAAGGAAGGAAAATGAAGCAGTGTAAAGGAACACAAGGAGTGGGACTGCTCCACCACAGGCAAGTGGTGAAGGAGAGCCTGAAATCTGATGTGTGCTTGTCTGTGTGCAGAATAGGCTGAACCCTGGGGGTGGTTACTTGCATAAATATCCATGACTTATCCAAATGAATGGAGTGGCCTGTGCAGCTGAGCCATCATCCCAACTCCCTGTAATTAGCATGGGAACCTATTAATTTCTCCACATTACTGGGAGAAAGAGATGAATACAGGTGCCTCCAACCAAGAGGCAAATTCCTGTAAAGTACAGCATATTTTCAGAGTTTTCTCACCTCCAGGTGAGATACCTTCTAAGGCATCAGAGATCTCTGCTCAGGGGCTCATACTGATTTCTGCAGCCAGTTCTGGACCTGTTCAAATCCCAGCTACCCATCACAGTAAGGCTGAATGGGATGCAGCTCAGAGAGAGCTTCTCCCAGGAGCACTGGAGACAAGAATAAGAGCACAGAGTCTGTTCCTACACAGTGTTTGTGCCCCACAGCTCTGGCTCTAAGCTAGACCCAAACAGCTGTGCTGGTACCAACCACCAGCCTAGTGACACCGATTCTGGTGATATTTCCCCAGAATATTGGCTGCAAAGAGCAGCCTCGTGCAGGACTCTGCTGCTGAGTCTCTCTGAGTGAATGCAATGCACCCTTGCAGGCATCTCCACAACGCTGGGGAAATCTGGGTGGAAATTCTGGGCAGAGGTGAAGGGTAGAAAGTGCTTCATTGAGAAAAGTTCTGCCAAGGAATTCCCTGGTGAAACTTGGTGGATTTAAGCCCAGACCCAAGAGCACAGCTACTTTCCATGAAGAAGAGCTGTCTGTGAGTGAGGCACGGGTTTCACAGCCCAGCTGTCCCTGTAGGAGAGGACCAGGGGTGTGACAGGAGGGAGGTTTGTCCCACATCCTCCCCGCAGCCCAGCTGAGCAGGGTTCCGAGCCGGTGCAGGGATAACCACACCCAGGAGAGCTCCTCCCGGGAATACTGAAGAGGTGGAACTGACGGCAGGGGAGAGGAGGCCAGCAGGAAAGGAAGAATCGGGCGGGGAAGGTGTGACAGGGTGTGACAGGGCTCGTTAAAGCAAGGGGAGTAATTGGGTTCCTCTGCAGACTGAGTGGGCTGAGCCCCGAGGGACAGATTGTATCTCCTGCACAATTCCCATACCTTGCTAAAAGCTGGAGGATGGAAAGGGAGTTCTGTCCCTGCTCTAGAAAACAGGTGATACAGGCACAAAAGTCTGGGTGATACCATCAAAGCCAGTGGCTTTCACCTGCAGGCTTCCAGTCCAGACTTCCTATTCCACACTTAGACGTCCCAATGCCTCCTAGCAAAGACAAAGGCTGAAATAAAAAGGTCAAAAGTCACAACTGCAGTGTGAATAGTAAGTTGGATGGGGATTTTGTGTGTAAGACTCTGGGATCATCACAGAAACTGGGTATGCAGACAGTGAAATCTCTTTTTCATTTCTCCTGACAACAATCTCTGCTGACCTGGAAACACATCATCAAACAGAATCCCTGAATAAAAAAGAGAGATTTTTTTTGTGGTTTTTTTTTTACCTCCTAGATACAAGATGCTTTAGTTGTGAAGAAAATTATTTATCAGACTTCAGCTCCTTGTTTTCCTCAGTTCTTAGTTCTCCTATGAGCATCTCTTGAGCAGTGACATTTATTTGGCATGTCATTTCCCTCTGAAGCTCAGCCTGGCACAAGCTCCCTTTGCATTAAGTGCTACACAATATAATTCAGCACAAGCAACTTGCTCCTGCAGGAAACCCTTGTCATTTGTTCACCCTTGACTGATATTTGCCAGGTAATTTCTCTACATAATCCTCCATCTATTCAATGTGTATTAGCTGTCCTTCAGAAGAAATTACTGTCTGGAATTTGAGCTGTTTTAATTGAAAAAAAAAAATAGATGTCATGATATTTCTGTGGCCCAGAATACATGAGATAAGCTTAGAGAGTGGGATTTTCTGTGGGGTTATCTCTAAGGCCCCAAACCCTGACATCTGAGTAGCTTATTCCATCTCTGTGCCATTGATTCTGTGCTTCCTGACTTTTGTCTACCTGCAATAATCTCTTGACAGCAGAACTGGAAACAGCTTCTTGTCACTACTTAACGTTTCAGTCTTAAGGCAGGCACTGGGACTGAGCATAAGGTGAATTTTATTAATAAAATTAATAAAATCCCCTCCTGTAACAGATTTCCTAGATGTGTCCACCCCTGCCTGCTTTTCTACCACAAAGTAAAGTTCCCAAGTGATTTATATTCTGCTTTTCAAGCAAAAAGTTAGATACATTTTTTCCAGTTGTCAAAAGAGTAATTGTCAAGCAACTGTTCTTATTTAACCACAATAGCAGCAGAAACTGGCTGTTTGAGGATCTGGTTAGCATCCTTCTCTATTATTCCCTCAGGATTCTTAGATGGTCTCTGAACATCTGGATCACAAGAATACACCAAAACCATTATTTTCCAGCAAAAAAACCTCTCTTGCAGTAGAGAGTTCCTATCATCCACTTCTAAGAGAGACAGATGCCTACTCACATGCTTACTGAGACTTGTACTAAAATAAAATTAATCTACAGAAGGAAAGGGAACTCATCCAGAGATACTGCCCAACCTTCCCCTTTCCTGCAAAGGACAACTGATGGTGCTAAGATTCAGAAGATTATTCCAGTTAATTAACAGTTCATAAGATTATTCCTGTTAATTCATTGAGGCAGAGATGTGATCATCCAGAGCAAAAACGCTCCAAATAAACAGATTCAAACTAATAACCATGTCAAATAAAAGAATAAATATTTCCCCATCCAGATGGCTCTCTTGACATCCAGCTTATCTGATTTATTGGGCACAGGAAGTACAACTGATGGGGCAGCGTGGGAGGTCTGCCATTTCCACACTTGGCAAAATCCAGGGTTTTCACAGAGTACAATGTGTTCTGTCTTGGCTGCTCCAACTGGTCCAAGGGAATTTGGGAGAACTTGGAATATATAACATGCCTAAAGAGGTCTTTTGCTGACAGCAGATGGGCTTGGGGTTAAAAAATTATCCCAACACATCAAGAATGTCCTTTCCCATTAAAGAATCCCTGTGATACTTTCAGGAAGAACTTGCTCTGGCTCCCCATCCCTGCCTACAGAAGGAGGCACACAATGCTTCATTGGGATTAGGCTGTAAACTCTCTGCAACAAGGACTGTCCTAATTGCATGTCTGATCCTTGCCACAGTGAGGTCCCTTCTCACACCTCACAGGGGAATGAGGGGTTTCTAACCAGACACTCACACCTGTCAGGGCCAACATCCCCAGTGTTCAGAGGCAGATCCCTCCCAACCACATCTCACACATAGCAACAAACATTGGGAGCCAACAGCTTGTCCCCTGTGCTGCCAGGCACTGCCTCCTCACCTCCTGCATCAGTCTCCCTGCCCCAAATACAAACACCAACCTTGTCTATGCCAGGGGCTTGGCTCCTACCAGGCCCATGCCAGCCCCATGTGGTGAATCCATGGTGCTGTCTCTGCTATCAACCAGGAGTTGAAAATCTTTAAGGTCCCTTCCAAGCCAAACCATTCTATCATTTGATTCCATTCAAAACTAACACTGTGAAAGCTAAAAAAGCTCCCAACTGGATGAACTCCTTGCTCTCCTTTACTCTATAACTTCATGAACAAATGTGCCCAGGGCTGGGCCACGCTTCTGATGGTGGTAAGGACTCACTGATCAGCAGAAGTGCTTCAGAGCAGACCCAACTGCATCCCTGCTCTGAGATGGAAACTTCCTGACCCAAGGAGCAAGGCTTGCAAGCGAGAAGCAGCTTGTGCAAACTCTCACCCATTTGACCCCCAACAACTACCCAAGGAGCTGCTGTTTTAATTCAAGGGGCTCATATGCAGCATCAGGTGCCAGGAGCCAAGCAAGTTATGGCTCTTCAGCTGAGCCTTAGCAGCAAGACACTTTAATGTGCACATTTTGCCTCTGGCATGCACAAGGTAAAATCTTTCATGTTGACCAGTCTCAGGTTTGCCACCTCACCTCCATAATCACACTTGCAGCCTCTGCCCTCACTCCTTTTACTGAGTAAACTCTCCCCCAGCTGCCCTCTTCTCCCTCAGTTTATCCTGGGAATTTATATTGCTGTCTATACATCAGTATCCAAATAAATCTTGATGAGACAGTTCTTTAAGGTTTTCTAATTGTAAAGCTAATTTGAAAAAAAAAAAAAAGCAAAACAAAAACATGAGCAAAAACAACCTCAGAGGAGCACACACATTTTATTTCCAGCATGATGCATCCCAGGAAATTCTCCACTGGAAACTACACGGAGCCAAATTTGTAAAAGTAACAAAACACATCAAATGAACACATCAGTCACCGAAATGAGAACTAAAGCCCACAGACATAAAAACCAACCAGTTACTTACAGTTCTGCTGTGGTTCTGGAGGGAATTTGAGACGGATAATGGCCAAGATTATGAAAACAACCACAGGCCAGGAAATTAAAACAAACGACCATACCTATAAAAGAGCAATGAAAATATATGGGTTACATTTGTGGCAGTGATGTCACCCAGAGCCTGGTCTGGAATGCACAAGCAGTGCCCTAAGTGAGTTATGGGGTGCATTGTAAATCACACCTGCCTTGGCATGCATACAATTAAAATCCAAGCATTATCTATCCAGGAAGAAAAACTGCCCGAGATTTTAAGAGCCAACAACAAGGCTGAGAGCAGCACAAGGTTTCAGTTTGGCTGATAATTATGGGGGACAGTGTTTACCCAGCTTGGAGACACTGCTGTGTCACAGTAAAGGCATGCTGGGAAGCACCAACCAAAAAATAAAGCAGCTGCAGTGTGAAAGCTCAGTTTCACTTTCAGTGAAATTATGGGTAAATAGGACTCTGATTGAACTATACCCCAAAATTAAAGTGTTTGACAAGCCTACAGCGTTTCTCCCCAAAAAATTTAGCTGTTTTTCACAACCAGTAGGTCCTCAGAGTAGAGCTGGAAGGAAGGATTTTCACAGTTGTCATTCACAGCTCAAGCACAGTAAAGGAAGGGGTTTATGGAGTTGTGCAGCCAGCTTACAGAAGGCACATCTGAGCACACATCATCAAGAAAAACACCCTTATTAGAGCTTCTGACCCCACCAGCCCAAATCCCTGGCACCTTTCCATCTCCAGACTGGAGCAGTCCATACAGATGAGCTGAAATGATTCCCAGAATGGTTTTGCTGAAAGGGACCTTAAGGCCCATCCAATGCCACCCCCTGCCATGGGCAAGGAACAACTTCCACTACCCCAGGGTGCCCCAAGCCCCATCCATCCTGGCCTGGGGCACTTCCAGGGATCCAGGGGCAGCCACAGCTTCTCTGGGCAACCTGTGCCACAGCCCATCACCCTCACAGGGAAGAGTTTCTTCCTAATATACAACTTAAGGTGGAAGAAAAATCATGTAATATTGCCCTAGTGTGCTGAAAAACACATGGACACGTCTAGAACTCTTGTCTCTGACATGAGGGTTGCCCCTTTCAATGGACAAGAATTCAGAAAATACTAGAACTAATCATCTAGTATGGTAAACCAATCTAGGGAGGATGCTCAAAATCTTAAAATACAAACCTTGGAGTTTTGTGAGCTAGGAAATTGTAATTATTCAAATAATCCCCTGCTTTTGCACTAGCTGGCAAGCTGGCTCCCATGCTTACTAGATTAAGAGTTTTCCATCCATCAGTAGTTAAGCTGAAACTACTCTGGGCTACAAAATTGCTGTTCTATCTTCGTGCCAATTTTGGGGACTGCAAAGATGTCTTTCTTCAAAATAATCCCGTTTTTCATCGTTGTGTTGCTGGTTTTTTCAGATCAGCACATATTACCCAAAGCTGTTTTTCCCAAAGTAATTCCAAGCCCATAACCATGTTTTCATTTCCTGTAACACTCACTGGAACATAAAGCCAAACAGACAGACAAACAAATCCTGGAGAGCAATTCAGCTTAAAGATGGTTGTTCTACAGCAGCTCCATCCCTATCATCCCTGATGGGGTGACTCAGGCTTGAAAGTAGGAGCAAATTCATGTCCCAAAATAGGCAAGTGACAGACATCAAACCACAAGGCACCTCCCCACACACCCCTTCACAGGGTGCTCCTATAATTTCAGCATTTTAGCTTAGACAGACAGTACCCTTCCTGCTTTTTATGTATACACTGCCAACTTGTAACAAGATCCATCACTGACACTGCCATATTTTAGTTAATTTTTGTTATATCAGATGCTTTCCCTATAATCAGCCCCCAAACACGCAGTTTAACTGTGATTAATTCTCATGCAAATGGTATTATTAATGTGTCCTCCTTGTTTAGCACCACACAGGCTAAAGTAAAATTATGGGGTAACAGCACAGAAACTGATATTAGTCAGAAGCTGCCTAAAGGAAGGGCTGGACATCTGTCACATTCCTGGGACAATAAATGAATAGTGATTGTTCCCACACTGGAAAATCACTGTCCCTCCCCATTTTGAGCTACAATGGTGCTTATACTCCCCACTTTCCAGACATGTCTTCTCTCAGTATCTCTGCCCTGTGACTTAATTTGATTTAATAGTAGCTGGGCACATCAGCTGCAACATCACAGAATTCCCACTGAGCCAGGCATTTCTAGTGAACCAAAGCAAGACAAACATCCTGGCCAAACTGCTTGCAGGTGGAACGTGTTGACTTGAATGGAACCACAACCAACCTCAACCTGGCTCTTGGGACATTAAGAACTGTGATGTAGGTTGCATAATCCCTTAGTAGCTGGATTATTTCACTGCTAAAAGTTGATTTAATCTCTCAGATCTTACTTAGGCTCTCTGAGTGAGTGCACATTTTCTCTCCCCTTGCTGTCTCTGTTTAAATAATGAAGTGCAACATGCAAGAGGCACCAATATCTCCAGCTCCCTTTAGCACTCAGGCCCAACTTTGCTCCCAAAAAGAATCTGAGTTTACCCCCTCACACCCTCCCCAGTCTGAGCAAGATCCCTAATTTGGAGCAAGAGAGGGAAATTAAGGAGGGTTGCAAGGCATGCCTGCCATAAAATAGTCAGCAGTGGCCAGATTTTTATTTTAATTGACATTTCAGTTCTAGAGAGTTGATATTTCAACTCCACAGGAAAGCAGAATTACAGCAAGTCAGGCTGTGGTCAGAGGCACAGGTAGGGCTTAGGTGGCATTTACACAAGAGCTAAAAGGGACTCAAGCCTTCTGCTTTTAACAAGGATGTTACAATTTCTCTTGAGAAATTAGAGGTAATTTACTGGGATTCTTCTGCATCTCAGGAAAAGTGTATTTTGCAGCAGTGAAGAATGCTCCAAGGCACACAGCACATCCCCAGAAGTCAGAGGCACTCAGCACCTCCCTGAATCAGGCTCCACAACAAAGAGATAGGGCAGGGTAAGCTGGAGCAGACCTTACAGAAGCACACAGTCATACAAGGCCTTTCACTTCATCCCCACATCACACCCTCCATGGACATTTCCCTTTAGTCAGCACTTCCTGTGCCTGCCAAGGTTTCCATTCCACCAAGGCAAGTTTAAACCCCACCACCTTTGGGCTACTGGAGCACAGGTTATGGTGCAGCTCCCTGAACTGCCCAGGCTTCTGCTGAAAATACCACACGTATTGTATTGTATTGTATTTGTACCAAAACTGGACTGGGACAAAACTACTCTCCCTGGCTGTGCAATGCCTCCCAAAGGAACATTTGCTCCCTGATGCTGCTGCAGCTCAGATCACTCTCTGGACACTGCTGGCAATGGTTTATCTTTCAGACAGAAAGACCACTGGGGTGTTTTATTTGCAGCACACTGGACACACTGGAAATCTGTCCTACCTGCATCTCTCAGAGCTACATTTTTGTTATCCATCCTTTACAAATGGCTGTGTAAGGGCAGCCCCATCCCCCCAGAATCCCAGGGGCTCCTCAGAGGCTGTACACCAGCCACAGGGTCTGCTCACACAGCAGCAGGTACAGAACTGCAGCCTTAACTCAGGTCTGCCCACGAGCCTGTGCATGGCTTTGTTTGCACAGACATTGTCCTGAGGGAACAAAGAGAGGCATCCATGGTACTCAGTCTGGACTCCTGAGCCCTCATGCATGAGCTTCACACAAGACCCACCTTCACTTCCATGACATTCCCTTCCTTCCTTCTGCTTCTACCACCCCCCTGCTGTTGTATTTCTCTGGGAATGGTTTTTCCCCAGGACCCCTGAAGCCTGTAACCATATGGTTTGACCCTTCCTTCCTTTCTGGACCTAACTGGCTGAGGTCCAGCTATCTTTTCCTGAGCAGGAGACTAGATAAGGCCCTGCTCTTCCTTGTTCGTTGTCTTTCTCCCCTGGAAACCTTTGAGAATAAACGCCCTGGAATAATCCTGGGGAAAGAGCCTCTTTTGGGATCTTTTGTCTTGTCCCTGAGATATTCCTCCAAAGCCTCTCAAGGAACTGAGCTAGCCAGAGAGCCCTGGGGGGCTGTGGGGGGATATTTCACCCTGCCATTCTAACAGCACAACCCTCCTCTCTGCATTGCCCCCCTCGCTCCTCAGCTCCCGGTGTATCCAGGCTCCCCCTCCTGCACTCCTCTGCTCCCACACTCACCAGCTGCCTCTTGACACTCAGCCAGTTCTTCCAGAGCAGGATCCTGAGGTGCTGGGAGAGGGCAGCCATCCTTGGCTCACCCAGCTGACAGTGAGGGGGCTGCGTGTTCCTCCTCCCCGCGCTTAGGAGGCAAAAGTGGAGGCTCTAAGCCAAAAGGGCATCCAGTGTCCAAAATCCAGGCCTCTGCCTCTTCCCCACAGCATAGCTCTGAAGCAGCTACTCCATCCACTTGTGGCTGCTGTACTCCCAGGAGCTGTGGCTCTTGTCCTCACAGCAATAGCTCCTAGCAAATTCAACAGGTTCTTCCTCTCTGGGCGGGCGGGCAGAGGCAGCAGCCTGCCTCCACTTGTGTTAATTACAATATCCAGCCTCTCCTGGATGCTCCCTGTCCAAGCCCTCACAGATAAAATGGATAGCATTCCAAAAAGATGCTTCTGCTTAAACAAAAGGTGATGCATGCCTCCTCCTCCTCCCCATGATGAAACTCCCTGTCTGCCCACACACAACTTGTGCTGGAGAGGTGTCAGCAGCAGCAGCAGCGTTAGGCCACTTGCCAGGCCAGTCTGACTTCCCTGAGTTCACAGGGAATGGCTGGGAAGAAAGCATCCACAGCCACAGCATGCATCTTCCTGCCATTGCTGGTTTGGAATTAGGGGGGTTTGAATACTTCTGAATGTCTCAAGTAGACCTACATATCCAAGTAAATTAAATGAAACAGGTGAAAAATATTTCTGAGTCAAAATCTCAGGGACTGACCTAACTGCTTGGCTTCCTGCATCGTCCTTTTCCTCCAGGAAATCAGTCCTGGGGTTCTCATTGACTGATTTCCATGAAACACACCAAATCCCCTGAGAATGGATCAGATTTCACAAGATTTCAGAGCACTAGTGTGGCTTGAATACTCATTATTCAACTCATCATTGAATTTCCCAAGCTAGCAGTACCTAAAAAGAGCAGCCAGTGATGACAGGAAAGAGAAAAGGCAGGTACAGAGTGAAGCAATGACAGCACAGGGAACTGCTCTTGCACAAAAGGAGCAGCAATAGATCTGAAATATAGATTTGTGTGATGGGCTCTGGTCAGCTGGAAGAGCTCTGGTCTCCCTTGGGTGTCTGGTAACACTGAGACCATCCTTGAAGCACTTGGCAAACAATGGAAGGCATCACTGTTCTCAGCATATTCCACATCCAAAACCATTCCTGTACATGGCATTTCTTTCAGCCACAAACTAACTTCAGGCCTCAAAAATGAAAACCATCTTGAAGGAGTCCTTCCCAAACTCCACCCAGGGACAGGAGTGGAGGTGGCAGCAGAGGAGTTTTGATACAAGGACTGCTGAAAGCACTGAAAGGAAAAGAGGAGAGGAAGAGAGAGATGTGGTACTTGGTGAAGGGAAACAGCTTCTCTGGATTGGTGAGGGAGCATTGCAAAGGTGGGAATGGCAACAGATCCAGAGCAGTCCCTGCCCCACACACCTTCAGTCTAAATAGACTGGACATTCCAACAGTGGGAGTGAAGCTGGTGCTAAAATTAACCTAAAAGGCTTCCCTGGTATAGTTTTAATAGCAATGGGAAGAAACCTAAATGTCTAACCTTCCAGCTCTCTACATTCCTTTTTTTTTTTTTTTTCCTCTACTAAATATCCTTAGGAGGGAGAGGGATCTCATTTGGGTCTGGGACTTGAGAACAAGCACTGCTCCTTGGGACACTGTTCTAGTTCAGCTCCACGTAGGAGGTGCAGCTGGATTCACTGCATTTGGTCCAAACATGATTTGCAGACTTCCATCATTTCCTCTCTGGGGCTGAAAAAAGAAATCCAAATATAGATAATTCTGTTCTGAGGGGATAAGAGAGAAGAAATTTATAATTTCTCCATTCCCTGCCTTGCCAAGGTCCTCTCAGGCAAGTGTCTGATTGCCTCTTTTTGGTATTCAGTCAAACAACTGTTTCAAAAGAGCACCATGATTTGGATAATAATTTTCCCAAGCAAATGCACATCCTTACTTCCTTTGTGAAGTCAGTCAACAAACATTCCCCTTGGGAAGTACCCAAAGGATAATTTGTTTGAGATCACCACTGTAAAATCAGAATAACTCAATGTCAGTTGGCTCCCAGAGCACCTGCATTCAACTCCCCAAACACCACAGCATTCCTGTTCCAAAAGACAAGATGAGGACTTTATTAAACCATTATACTCTTCTGCTTTTTAATTCCTTTACTAAATAATTCCTTTACTTAATAATTCCTGCAGATGGCACAGGAAGCTGTGGACAAAGTGACCAGAGCAGGAACACGTCCCAGTGTGCAAATGTGCAAATTGCCAGAGGGGGAAAGGAGGGAAAAGCCAAATTCTTCCCTCTCCTAATACATCCTCAGTTGGTTTATTCCTCTGGTTGAACAACTAGGGCTCTTCTGGGCTGAAGGGCAAACCCACTGAGGGGTGGCTCAGATCACTGACAAGAGAAGCAGCATCTGTCTCTGTGCCCATGGAAGCTCTGAACTGTGATTTTATCCAATGCAAATGATTAGAGCCATGATTCATGCCCTGTTCTGCAGCAGCTCACATCACCCTGCAGGGGCTGCAGCTTCCAGGGCAGGAAGACTCACCTCACACAGCCAGAACTCACAAACAGACCTTTCCTTGGGATGCTCTGTCAAGCAGAGGAGTTTTTATTCCAGTAGCAATGAATGCATCTGTGCTTCCCAAGTGTGCCCAGTTACCCCTATGAGAAATGAAAACTGAGGCAAGTGATGCAAGACAGAATAAAGCCCCTGAGTGAATGATCTGCAAGAGTGCTGGAAACATTCCTGCAGGAGGACATGTCCTCACGGGTCCCTACCTGCCAGGGCTGGCAGCTCTGAGTGCCACAGGCAGCAGAGCAAGGCAGGGATCCATGAAAAGAGCAAACTGCTGTGGAGGAGCTGCTGCACAGGGTCAGTCAGGAGGTGCTGGGGGCTCTCTCCAGCCCTAGCACAGCAGGGGGATGAGAAATGGCCACACTTATCACTGATATTTCACTGGTTTCTTGGCCAAAATGGCAGGTCCACACAGCAGCACCATAAAATGCAGCTGTCTGCTCATGAACACTCCTGGCTTGGCTGTGAAAACAAGGGGAGTTGTATTAGGGATCACACTATTCACTAATTAAGGATCACACTATTCATGGCAAGGCTGACAACAAGGTCAAAGCAAGGGCACTGTGAAAAACAGATTTTGACTTTGTGAATTGGTATTTCCAAAGCTGGGCACAACTTGTACTTTCCAAACCCAAGTGTCAGCAAAGCTGCCCAAAAAAGCTCCAACAAACCTGACAGGGCAGAATATTGACCCCCTTGAAGTCAGTGCCAGTGTCTGTCCCTGGAAGTGTTGAAAAATACACGTGGATGTGGCATTTTTGGATGTGGTTGTGAGGTGAACGTGGTGGTGGTTGTGTAGATGTTTGGACTTTGAGGTCTTTTCCAGCCTCAGCAACTCCTCATTCTAACATCACACGCCCTTGCAGCACCAAGGAAGGTAAAAATTAAAAGTCTATATATAACCAATTTAAAGCCCTGCCTCCCTCACAGGTAGAGCAGTAGTTGTGAGGACTTGCCAGCATTAGGCAACACAGTGCACAGCACTGGATGATGCTGCAGTGGTGTAAGACAAACTGAAACACCACTTGAGAAATGGTATAAAAAGGCTTTTGTTGAGCAGCCCACGGCATTTCCCAGGAGAGGCAGCACGTACCCTCTGGGAATTGCTCCTAGTTCCTTCCAATGGCATGGCAGGAGCCTGGAAATGCAAATTCCCACACATTTCCTGGGTGCCTAAATTCAGGCATGGTTTTGAGAGAGATGCTCACTCAGAATTTTAAAAAACATTCAGAACACTCAGAAAAACTAAATTGGGCAGCACTATTTCTACCCACTATAAAACTGCAAGTTGATATGGCTCCACCCTGGCACCACTCTGCCATTTCCACTTGCCACATCCATATTTTTCCACATTTCCCCTATTTAATGGTGATTTATCCCCCCCCCCCCCCATTAAAATACATTTGCAAAGCAGCCCCTCCTGGAAGCAGTTTTCCCTCAAGCAGTCTGTCCCTGTCATCAATACAAGGATTGTATCACACAGGGCCTGCTCCAAAGAGGTCAGGGAGAACTCTGCAGCTGATTTTTGGCTCCAAGTTCTTTGATATTAACTCCTTATTCCTGCAAAGCAACCTTGTTTCCAGGAACAAGCTCCCAGACCAAGCAGAGCTTTGGGGTACTCTGATATCAGAGCAGATAAGCACAAAAGTAGATTTTATTTTAGCCCAAGTCCAAGCTTTCTGCAAATGGATGAGAGGCATGACAAGCTGAAACATTTGGGACAGGATTTGCAGAAGAGCTCATCATTGGGGTTTTTCCTCTTACGTCAACAGTGCTCTGCTGGATTTAGGAAAGGGCAGGGAAATGCAACTTTTGGTTTTAAAGCCATGGTGCCTCTGTTCAGAAGTGCCCTGCTCCCAGCCAGTCTTTCACCCTCCTCCTTTGCTCCCAAGGTCACCTTCAGCCACATGTGGTCCCAGCAAACCTACAGGTGCATGAATCATTTCCCACCACGCCCAGCACTGAGGGCTGGATGTGTGAGGCTCCCACACACACACCCACCTTGCCCCAGGGATGCTTGCAGGCTTCACACTCCCCCTTTCCCAGGGCTTACAAACTCCTGTGAGCCCACTGACAACACAACACTGGATCAGGATTAAAAGTTAGCCAGCAAAGACTTTTGGGCATAAAATGAGCAGTGAAAGGAGCTGCTGCTGGTAGATCCTGGCAGGCACCAACAACCCCAGTTTAGTTTTTCCCTGGTACAGCAGAAGGTCATCAGTAGAGCCACTTTTCACTCTTCCTGCTCATCAAACAAGCCCAGCAATGTACAGTTGTTCAGAGTATGCAATGAACCCACTAACCCACTCACTTGGGGTCTGTGGTGCTCACACAGTTATGGGTGGGGCCTGCATCATTAAAACCCTTTCTCAAAAGCCTTATCCTTGGGGCTCAACTCCCAATCTACACAAACCCACTGAATCCCAAGGCTGGAGCAAGTGGGTGATATGGGAGTTTCATCAGGATGCCCTTTAACCCTTCCTTCAGATCACTAACAATGTTCAACCCAGATCTGATGCCAACAAGGGATGGCTACCAGTGTCCAAACCCTGACATTTCTCATTTATCATTTTGTGCTTTCAGCTGGTTCCCAGTCTTCCAGCAGCACTCCTGCCCCATCACGTGAGCCTGGACAGCTGACAGATGGACTAATTAAGGATCACACTATTCATGGCAAGGCTGACAACAAGGTCAGAGCAAGGCCACTGTGAAAAATAGATTTGACTTTGCAAAGAACTATTGGTATTTCCAAGGCTGGGCACAACTTGTGCTTTCCAAACCCAAGTGTCAGCAAGGCTGCCCCAAAAAACTCCAACAAAACAGCTTCTAAGTTAAGAGGCCTAGGAACAGACCGTAAGGATAAGAAAACACAGAGGCAGGATGTGCTTGGGACAACAGCTGTATCAGGGGTGGGCTGTTCTGCATGCAATGGAAACATATTTCCTGAAAGATTAAAATTGTATCAAATTAAAAGTTAACTGTATTTGCACATCAAAGAAAGTTAAATCCTCAGTCATGTGGATTTAGTAAAGGCTTTTCTCTACATTCCATAATGCAGTGGTTTGACCCAATACACATAATCATGCAAAAAACAGGAAAAACCATCATTTTTTAATATATTATGGGATAATAAAATACCTACTTAAAGGCCTGCTCAGATTTAGCAATGGACTTGTGAACAATGTTTGTTCCCCCCATTGCTAGAGTACATTCTCACATGGACTTTCTACAACAAGCACAGGGCTCCCAGCCCAGGCACTTATCATATTCTTTCTCTACTACCTGGTTGCACATTTCAGGGAAGAGCCTACAGATAATTTCTGTGGGATTTATCCACCAACAGGCTTGGAAGCTGTGGGGAAGGGTAGATAGGCAACTCCACAAGCTCAATATCTAGAAACAAACAGCAATCTGAGAGCACAGTCTAAAGACATGGAGCCACCACACTCCTGCTTTAATAGGTTTCTAGGGTGACTATCCATCACCAAGTCACCTGGGTGTTGTTACAAAATCAGCTAATTAAAACCACACCCTGAGATCTAAACGAGCATAGGGAGTGCTGATGAGTAATGACAAGTTACACAAGGCCTGTCAGCCTCCTGGAGCTGGGAACTGCTAGCTGTGGAGAAAAATATGTGTTGTAATAATCCCTCACAAGCACCACAGTGATGGAGGAGCACAGGCAGGAGCACAGAAGGGCTGGCTTACCTATGGAATATTTCTGAGAGCTCCTTCATTCCTAGCAAAGGAAAGGTTAAAGATCTCTTTGCCCTCTTCAGGTCATAGATAAAAGGGAGCTGTCCCAAAAGAGGGTTTGATTCTCTGACTCCCACGGTGGAGATGGGCAATCTTCAGTGAATGGGCTCTGCAATCAGCCTGGGAGAGAGTGCTCACCCCTCCTTTCCCTAATGACTGTAGCACCAGGCACCTTTCCCGGGAGGAGCCAGCCTGGTCCTTCAGGAAGTGCAGAGCACAGGAGGCAGCCTCATCAAAGGCATGCCCCGAGTTTCTGGGCTGCATTTCAAAGCCCGTGTGTGCCTGAGCACAAGGCACACGGGCTGATCCCTGGGGAGCAGGAGGAGACACGTGCTGGGAGAGGCAGCTCCTTGGGAGGGGCTGGAGGATGTGCTGCCACCCACCCGGGCCTCACCTGCCCGCCCTGAGTTTGCAGTTCCCCTCTCCCTGCCACCTGCATGCCCTCACTGGGGCTTCCATGATGTGTCCTCACCTGGAGAGGTGTCCTGTGAGATGCACACCCCTGGGTGTCCAAACAGACAGATCCCACTCCAGATTTTACACTCCAGAGAGCTGACTTGTGCTGCAGTTTCGTTTTTCAAACAGAAATGACAGCAGGATGAAATCTTGAGTTGATATTGGGACTTTGGTAGTTATCTTGGGCACAGAACAGAATGAGAGGAGAAATTAAACTCCAGTACTGCTGGATGGATTTGCACAGCAAGTCCAGCAGCTCCTGGATAGCCACAGATGGTCAATCACACCCAAACCAAGCCATGCCTGGTGGGCACAGGGTGATGCAGGACCTCCTCAGCAGGTCAGACAGGTCCTGCTTGTGCTGGTCCCACTCTGTGTGCACTGAAAGGCAAGTTGTCCACAGCCACCACTCCAGGACCTCTGAACGTCTGGCAGGCCTGGCAGACCCCTCTGACCATTAGCAAGGTTGTTTGGTCACTGTATTCTGGACTCCTTGGTCTGAAGTCCAAGATATCCCAAATGTATTGCTGGGTTTTGCAGCTTCAGGCCAGAATTCCCCTCACTGCCAATCTGGATGCCTGAAAACCTCCAAAAAGTGACCTTGTTGGTTACTTCTTGGTTTCTTTTCCTTGCCCCTCAAAAACTTCAGTCCAGAAAAACTTCTGCATTATAAAAACCCCTTATAAAAAATACCCCTCAGACCCATCCCAAAGGATGAGTGTCCTTTTGGATGCCAGGACAACTACCACAATCAGAAATGTGCACAGCAGGACCAGTGATAAGAGAGGAGCACAGGACAGACACTGTGCCCATGTGTGAAGCTGAACACCTTTGTGCAGGAAGTTACAGTCTGTCTACAAAGGGCCCCAAAGAGCTTTATTATTTATGGATAATTATTATTTAGAGTCCAAAGGTCTGCCCATTTTCTCCAGCTTGTTTCAACAAAGATCAAAGGAAGATTCACCAGTGTCTTCTTCTGCATTGCCAGAAGGTAGTAGTAACAACAGTAATTGGGGCTCTTTACAGTCAAAATGCTTATAAAAAACCCTTTTCTAATTATTTAATAATGAGACACTTGATGATGCACTGGAAGCAACATTCATTGCCTCCAAGAAAACCAGAAGTAGCATCAGAAGCCTGCTTGAGTTAAAAATGCCATGGAAGAGGGTGCCCTCTGTGGACACCAATCCATGTAACCCCTGGGAAGGAGCTGACTGACACCTGCCTTTCCAAAACTAATTCCAGGACAGACTGTGATAGATACATACCTGTATCTCACTAGCAGTGGGTGAGCAAGGCTCAGTTTTGCCATCCTGACAACTGAAAGACAACATTTAGGACTCCTGAGGGCACGTGGGATTGTGTATTTATCTGGGATATAACTTCTTCCTAGAAGCTAGAGCAGAGGATAGATGTGGAGGTAATATCCAGCATCACATGACACAGCAAGGCATGAACCTCCTCACCAGTTCAGGCTGTTTGACTTGTGTGAAGAGACCTGAAGTGCACAAATAACATAACATATAATAGCAGAAATCAGCAAATAACAGATAATTGGCTCCTTTTGGAAACCTTTTTCCTCTCAGCCCATGAATAGCAAATTGGGAGCTCCATGATACCTAGACATGGCCTTCATTTGACTAATCCAGCTATTGTAGAGTCAACAATTTATCTCCTGCATTTCCATGAAGCAAATTAGGCACAGATTAATTTGGAACAAGGGCAGGTGGGCTAGCAATGGGACAAAATACTGCAAGCAATTCTGTGCTGCAGGACTATTTTCAGCTTGCTTTGGGCACAAAGGCTGCCCAGGAGCTCATCACTTGGAGGCAGGCAGGAGCCTTGGGGCCCCATCAATGTGAATCACTGAGTTCCTACCCCACTGGTATTTATGGGATCTCTTCCAGCCCCATATGTTAATCCCATTTGGATACTATTGGATATTTTGTGACAGTGAAGTTATCTTAAATTCCATGGGAAAGCTCAAGAAAACCAGAATTTAAAACATCCTTATCAAGCATTGGTTAAACAGTGGGTTTGGGAATGGAGAGAGATTTTGGAAAAAAACTTCTCTTGCATGTAAGAACGTGGAATAACTCTGTGGTGTTATTAACACACTGTGGTGTGAGAGCACAGGGAGTTTCAGCATCACCCTGCCTTGAGTCTTGAAGAGTGCCTGTATTTGTTTTGATTCTTCAAGGAATCCAGAGCTGTGCCTGCAATGCTTGGAGCTCACTATGAGCTGAGCTGGAATGGTGTGTCAGCTACCCATAGACACATTTCCACATTTCCTCAGTTTTCCTTGGAGTATGAGCAGGGCAAACTCAAATCTGCCTGCAAAATCCCTGGAAGAAGCCATCTTAAAATTTACAGCCCTTACATAACCCAAAGTTTAAATACCCCACTTCTACAGTCATTTTTTCACCTGCTTATCTCCACAGACAAATGAGAAGTGGAAAAATTCCCCACAAACAGGAGGAAAAGCCTGTGGAAAAAAATCCCCACAGGACTGGGGCACCAGCCTGTGGACCCATAGACCTGTCCTGGATGGCTGGAAGGCTCTTGGCAAGCTGTTGGTGCAAAGAACCACCAAAGTCAAACCTTTATATAAACATGGGTCAGAACTATTTCATTATTCAAACCTGGGGAGTCACACATCTGCTTTTTCACAGGAGAAAATGTGAAAAGCCCACACTGCCTTTTTCCTGGACTGGATGCTGGGAACTGCCAGAAAAGACCCTGTACTATGCATTGACTTTGAGACTTTTTTTTTTTCTCTCAATTTCTAGAATCACAGAATGGCCTGGGTTGGAAGGGATCTTAAAGATCATCTCACTCTAAGTCCCTGCCAAGGGCAGGGATCACCACTTCCCCTACATCAGGCTGTTCAGAGGATGCACAACAAGCATCTCCTGCAGTTATTGTTTCTTCCACAGGCAACAATCAACAGCTCTAAACCCAATTCCAAATGCAGCTTGGTTCAAGTTCCAAAAATCTCACGTTCTGTGTGTCTCTGGGTGTGCTCATTTTCCTTTTGTGTGGCTACAGCACCACATTTATAGGGGCTACATTTAATTTTTTATTTTTAATCTCCAAGGCAGTTATCTGTGACAGTGAGTGTGTCACAGGACAGCATTTCTTGCAGGGATTGCACAAATCAGCCTCCAGCCTCTTGCCTTAACAATCTACGAGACCCAGTGATGTTCAGCATGGCACTCCTTGTGTTTTATTGCTGCCTGCAAAGATTTGTTTGGAGCCTCTTTCAGTGCCAAAGGTCCTTATTGCTAAACAGCCCTTGCTGTTGAGAAATATGTGCATTTAATGTACTCATACTGGAATGCCTGCTTGGAAGGTTGTGGAAATTCAACTTAAAACTGCAGTCATCTCTTTCTCCCCCTCTTTTTCATTCTGTCTCTGAGTTTTCTCTTTGCTGTTTGTAAACCACTTCCTGAGCTGGTTCCTGTGCTGTAGCAGCTCTTAATGAAGCAGGCAGTCACCTCAGAGCTGCTCAGGCACATGAAAGGGATGATCTGGAGGAGGAAAGAGGCAGTGGCAAGTCTCATAAAAGCAGCATCCTGCTTGTGCTGCTTTGACAAGATGTGAACTAGTTCCATTCATCCCCACCATTTTATTCATAATCAAAATCCATCCAGGGAAGAAAGCACTGCTAGCAACACTTCCCTTGGCTGTTGGGCAAGATGCCTGTGGGGAGGATGTGGAAGAACCTTATGAAGAAGAGCACCAAAGCCCATCCTGGACTTTTCATACCTGGAAGAGGTCAAGGAAGATTTCTGGAGGGCTGGTCTTTGGAGAGGAAATAGAAATCAGGCTTTTGAACATTCTGCATCAAAGCTCTCTTGCCTGTGCCACTGTTGCCTCTGTGCCTTTTGCTAGGAAACAAAAAAAGCTTCCATGACAGCTACCAGCAGTTACATGAGTGGAGGTCTTTTACTATACTGGGAGAGAAGTTCTGAGTATGAAAATGTGTCTGTGAATTTTTAAACAAGTCTGGCACCTTTCACATTGCTTTTCAGCAAGCACTCTCTGCTTCCAGCAGGAGCTCTGACAGTTTATTGGGAGCAAATCCTGCACTGTATTCTGAAAGTGCATTTACAGTTTTATGCTCTCAGGTATTTCATTCTTCTCCCTGACATTTCTGGTGCTGGGATCTGGGCTATAAGTGAGAGTACTTCTTTACTTGAAGCAAAAGATTAATTTTCAGCTCTCACAACAGAAAAGAAAAGCTGAAAACCACAGACTCTAAAAAGACGTGGTAATCAGAAAGGCCACCACAATTTTTGAGTGGTTTGGGGTAGTGAATCTTTAATTGTGGCTCTCTCTGATTGTTGCACATGAGCAATCTGATTCTAAGAGTTATGCTCCCATGCTCAGGGAAGAGAAGCACATGAAGTAGTTAAGCTATCCAGTTAATTCTCCAAATCTGGTCACCAAATATTGCATAAGCTGCTCTCAAACAAACTACAGATTCAGTATTATCTGCAGGAAGAATAACAACCAGTATTTGGCAGCCTCTGAGAAACCTACTATTTTCTAATGGGCTGTTCACGGTGACCCCAAATAGACAAAATTAATCTAATAAGGTGTTCATTATGTATCATTTACCAGCTTGTGCAAGTGTCAGCCCAGAACTCAGGACCACACCTGACCTTTTATTAGACACGTTTTTCTTCCCACCACTCTCTAGCAGGCTGTGCTGTAAAGCAGCTTAGCTTTTATCCCAGTGACTGATGGAAATATCCCTCCTCCCCTCCAGCACTGAGCATCCTGCTCCATTAATGCTCCACAACTCTTATCACACCTCCTCACTGCTGCTCCTGTGATGAAGGGCAGGAGGTGCATTGTGTCTGCTGGGCCCTCTCAGAACGTCTCTATTGCAGGTGCCAGGCCATTAAAAATGGAAGAAAAAAGCACCAGGCACAGCAGCAGTGGGAGGTGAGAGGAGGTGGTGTGTGTGGCAGGTCAGGGGTGTCACAGGGGTGTCACAGGGGTGTCACAGGGGTGCTGGGATGGCCCATCCACGTCAAAGCCCAGGGATCAGTGTGAAACCTCCCCCGGGTCAGGGCCCTGACTCACAGGCTCTGACGCAAACAAGGGCAGCTGTTAAAATGCCACAGCCTGTCCTGCCCCTGCAGCCAGGTGACACTGGGCAGGGAACAGCAGCAGCCCCTGTGCCAGCACTGCAGCACACCCCTGGCACCCTCCACACAGACAGCAGGGGCTGGGAACACCGGGATGTGCTCCCTGCTGCAATGACAGTCACCACTGGGGGATGCTTTGTCAGCAGCTGGGACTCCTCAGCCCAGTCTGGGGGGTTTCCATGGTGCAGGGAGTTCAGGATGCTTCAACACCATCAGAACTAATCCCAACAGCAAAAGGGCTTTGCAAATGGACAAGTTTCCCATGAAAGAAATCATCACACTGCCTGGAACACTGGCAAAGGATGAAGCCATAACCTAAGTTTGCAAATACCCAGCAGCCCCAAAAATCTCGGGGTCTGTTCACAGCTACTGCAGGTGGCTTAACAAGTTCCTCTTTTAAGGTTTTGAGGGGGTGCTCAAAGTGTCTTCCCCGCTGTGGAGGAATAGAGAGCTCTGCCCCACCTGTAGAGCTGCCTCCAGCCCTGGGGCCCAGCACAGGGAGGATGTGGAGCTGTTGGAGCCAGTCCAGAGGAAGCACCAGAAGGATCAGAGGGATGGAGCAGCTCTGCTGTGGGGAAAGGCTGGGAGAATTGGGATTGTTCAGCCTGGAGGAGAGAAGGCTTTGGGATGACCTAATTGTGGCCTTACAGTGCCTGAAGGAGCTGACAAGAAAGATGGAGAGAGACTTCACAAGGGCCTGGAGTGACAGGACAACAGGAGATGGGGTCAGACTGAAAGAGAGTAGGCTTAGATCAGACGTTAGGAAGAAATTCTTCCCTGTGAGGATGCTGAGGCCCTGGCACAAGCTGTGACTGCCCCTGGATCCCTGGAAGTGTCCAAGGCCAGGCTGGATGGGGCTTGGAGCAACCTGGAATAGTGGAAGATGTCCCTGGGCATGGCAGGGTGTGGAACAGGATGATCTTTAAGGCCCCTTCCAACCCAAACCATTCCATTATTCTATCTCAAACCCAGGGCAAAGCTAGAGCCATTCATCTGAAGTGATGCTATGAGGTGCCCTCACCATCTGTTTTGAACTCCAATGTCTCCTGTATCACCTTTCCAGGGTTCTCCCTGGCCCTGTGTGTCTGCCTTTACCTTGGCTGCTCTGGGAGGGGACAGTCACTCCTAAATGTGCTAACCAAGAGAGACACACAATCACAACCAGCTCTGTCTGTGGCACATTAAAGACCAGCCCACATAGGCTGGGGGATTTTTACTATGGAAGGTCCTTTCCTTTGGGGTACAGTTTCCTCTCACTTGAATCAATGATCATTTGTTACATTAATTCAGAGACAGAAATCAGCTACACTGCATTCATGTTCTCTAATTGTCCAGCTGGAAAAATCAATGCTTTTATTGAATTAGCCAGTTGCCACAGCAAGTTTTCTTTGATTTCTATGGTTGCCATGAATCAATAGGAGTCTGTCATTGCCTCTAAGTGGAGCAAAGTCAGGCCCCAAATCACGTGGCTGGATGACAACATAAATCTTCCCACAGAGTTCTGTGCGTTTGGTGGATCCAGGACTGCTCAGCAGTTTGCCAAAAAAGTATCTCCAGTGATTTCCTCCCCTGCCTCAGCACTGCTCCCAGCTCCTGACTCCACCCCCGCTTATCAATTCTCATCTCTCACACTTTGTAGCCTCTGTTTTCCTGCTTCCTTATCAGGTTTTTCTGTGCCCTAGGCAGGACCTCCTGCTGCTGTCTCTGTATTAGGTGCAGGTGTCTCTCCCAGAAACATCTTTCCCTGATAAACCCAAACACCTCCCCAGGACTCCCTTCCCTGTGCTGGTGGCACTAAGTCATCTTGAATCAAACTGCTGGTCCAAATATTTCGTTTGGTTTGGGTTGCTTTTTTTTTTTTTTTTTTTTTTTAAGAAAGGTAATTTCGTTGCTCTTTTCCAGCCTTCCCATAAAAGTGGCCATTTTTTATCAGCACAGCTGGCTGGGAAGCATGACTCATACATAAATTACCTCTTTTACTGCCTTCCTTCCCTTTGTCAGCCCTTCTGCTGTCAGCTACGTGGGACAGGACCATTATTCTTCAGTGTTTAGCAAACACTCTACACATAATGGGCCATACTGTAAACAAATGAAAATCAGAGCTGAAATCAAATGCAAGCTGACTGGCAGGACTTTTGTGAAGCCCTCTGAGCTTTGCAGGGCTTTAATCAGCTGTGCTGCACCGTTCCAGGGCTCTCTCAATGGCTCTGCCTTCCTGCCGTGCTCAGACAGGATCCCAGGGGGATGGCCACGGAAATCAGGTCTTTAGCTCTGTTACTTGTGGCACGCTGGGGTTGATTAAGAACGATTGGTGCCTTCCAGGCTGAGAAGAACCGTGTGACTGGTGGCTGGCATGAAATGATGGATGGCCCAGCACTTATTGCCTAATCAGAATTTCTGCCAGGGAAATGGGGGGAAGTGATAGAAATTAATGCTAAGGAATGGCAAGGCTGCAGGAGATGTCAAAACTGATGGGGGAAAACTTCCCAGGACAAGTTGGCCCTTTTTTTAGTGAGGGCAGAAACTCATAAAAATCCTGTGCAAACAAATTTTGGTCATGCTGTAGAGAAGAGAGCACAGGGAAAGGCAAGGATTGTAAAGATGACTAAGTGCTAATCTGAGCATGAGTGAAAATCAGGGGGAAACAGGAAAGCAAGTTCAGAGGGCTGCAGTATTTCAGCTATACAAGAACTGAGCAGCAAAACTGCTGCACGGCATGACACAGCTCAAACTGGGGCATCAAACCAATATTATGAATAGTATTACATGGTATTATTTGCAGAAGAAACAGCAATGCTTTCACACAGTACCAACAGTGAGAAGCTTGTGAATATACATGTATTGGAAGTGGATATTGTTTGTGTGGTATTGCCAACCCCAAACACTCATAACTTTCAAGTTAAGCTCAGAAAACTGTGAAAATGGCTTGAAAATTGATGGCTTTATAAAAACACTCCATCCATTCTAAATGTTTCTCTTCTAGTTTTCAACCTTCATGGTTTATTTCTGTTGTGCAGGGGTAGAGTCTGCTCCAAGTGTCTGCAACAGAGCCAGAGATCAGACTTCAAACACCAGACATCCCTCAGCCTTGTCATTTATCCCTGCTTGGGAATACAAGGAATCCCATGGAATTCAGCATCCAGGGTCTTCCCAAGATGCTTAGAAGAGGATTTCTTCAGCCTAAAATATCTGTGAAGAAAAGATGGATCTCTTTCCAGATGGGATGACACTGATAACCCAGTAAAACTACAAACAGTGGGTCAGCAAAGGGAGGTTTTGGTAGAGAAATGTCAAACCTGAACAAAAATACAGGATGTGAAGAATTAACCATCCCTTCCCCAAAACAATACAACTAGACTCAAATTTCTAACATTAACCCTTTCACATGATTCAATCATGTTCTTAATTCCTGCTCTCAGTGTACTCCTTGCCATGGCTTATGGCATCAGTAGAATTTGATGCTGCCTAACACCTAACACTGGAATTCCAGTCCCTTGCAGTGGTTAATCTATAAAAGAAGAACTTCCCATATTCTATTTGAAGGATTTTTATCCTGACCCACTGGATTAAGCTGCCTCTTGCCAGGAGAAATAGTTCTCCCCATGTGATTGTTACGGTGCTGATGTGTGCTCGTGAGATGAGTTAAAAGGAGGCTGTTCCCAGGTCTGACAAGGTGTGTATTTATGTGGAAAACAGTGTAAATAAAGCCAACCAAGCAAAAAGTCCTACTTTCCAGCTCTCCAGAAATAGCTAAATGTTGCATATTGTCAGCAGAGTTTTTATGTTTTGGGAATTCTGTCCCCAGCATGTTTGCTTCTTTTCATCCAGGCAATAAAACACAGCAACACAAACTGAAGTGTGACCCTGTCCTTATTTGTCACCCAAGTCTTAATAGAGAATGAGATGAGGTCATAATTATGTGATTGATGATAGTATCATGAATTAAAAAGCAGGGCTGGAGAAGACATTAGTTAGGCAAATTGCAGAAAGTCAATTGAAAGTCTGTAGCTGTGTTTTGCAGGAAGTCCCATTAAATTCCCTCTGGCCCTGCTGCCTTGGCCTGAGTCTCAGGCTCAGATTTTACCACCAAACTCACACAAGGCTGAAATTGTCACCTCCATGCATCTGCTAATTTAGCTCAGGAAAACAGCTTCACACAATTAAAGCTGCAGTGGCTCCAGAGCCACTGAGCACTGATGGGCACAGGGACACAGTTTCCACGCCTGAAATGCATGGAGACAGGGGGAGGAAAAGGTGGAGGAAAGATGCTCCAAGCAGAGCCATCCTGATCCTGCCCTCACCCCAAGAGAGTCAGGAATCATCAGGACATGAGGCACAACAGCACCACTGCAGCTCCAGGTTAATTAGTCCCTGCCTCAGCTCTGCCTAATGAGGGCTGTGTTTGTCATCCCCATCCTGAAGGCTCCCTGCAGCTTCCAGGTGGATTTGCCACATGAACACAGGCACTCTGTGCCCAGGATTGATGGAACTCAGTCCTGCCCAGGGCTTTTCACCAAGAGATCTCAACTGGGAACAGGCTTTTCCCTCCCCCTGTTCCATGCAGGGAAACACCAACATCCCTCACTGAATCTGCACAGCCTTATCATAACCTCACATTTCCCAAATCCAGAGCTGTACTAAGCTAGCTCAAAATATTAATGGAACCTAGTTAATGGAACAGAAGCTGCATGATTAAATCCTACTTTCCTGAAAAGTAGTATCTGGAAAATGACAGTGTTTATTCTAGAACCTGGAAATGTTCATTTTAAGGCTTCCTGAACAACTTCAAATACTTGGGTTTTAATGAAAAGCTGAAAAACTTGGCTTTGATTGAGGTGAGAAATGAAAAGGCTTGATTTGATAATGTTTTCTGGAGGGGGGGAAAATTCTTTTTCTAGCCATAAAGCATCAGGAAGATGATTTCTTTTTCTAGCCATAAAGCATCAGGAAGATGATTTTGAAAAGCCAGAATTTGTCCTGCTGTGACTTGGGACTGAGCAAGGAAGGTCAGAAGAGAAAGAAGGAACCTCAACTGATTATGAACGCAGGGCATACAGGATAACAGCATTTTCAGAAAGCACAAGAAACTCCTGGAGAATCCAAAGCCATTGGGTTTTGAACACAGAGAAAAGACATTCATTTTCAATTTTTTTCCCCCACACTTCTTCATTTAAATGTTATCCCTGTTTCTAAGGCCAAAATACATTTATCTAGTGCAGTTACTTGGGAGGGGAAAAAAACAGGAAAGGAACAAACATTTTGTGAAAAAACATCTCCCCCTTCTCTTCTGTTATTAAAATTAGACTGTGTAAAATCAGCAAAATCTGAAAACGGATGACTTGCTGCAACTAAACCCATCTGCCAGCTAGAGGCTGCTCCAAGCCTGGCTGGCTGTGGCACTGCCTGCTGTGTGATGCTGGCCATGCCTCTTCACACAACTCTGCCTCTCCTCCCATACTCCTATTTAGCCATGATTTCTATTCAGCTCACAGGGGCTTGCGGCAAGCCCTGTTTTTATCCTGGATCCCCGGGGCCTGGATCTCACTTAGCTCGACTGTAACAGATAAATAACCACGTGTGGCTGCCTCTTTCCACGAGAGCCTCCTCGTGCCACCTTTGGCAAGGCGTTGCTTTTTCAGGCATTTCAGGAAAATGGCAGCTCTGCCTGTGTTTGCTGTCAGTGCTCCCGTGGTGCCCCAGAGCGCTGGAACTGAACACGGGCTCGCAGCGTTTCCCTCCCTGTGAGCCAGCTCCTGGATGTCACACAGAGAGATGAGTCCCACGGAGTGATGGGGGTTGTGCCTAAACCCTTCAGAGCCAACACGGGCTTGCCTCCCACTCAGGGAAATCACTGTTTCCCCCCTGCCTGGAGTCTCTCTCTTCTCTAGATAAGTGTGTCGAGGGTTTTGTGAACCAGAGATGACTGGGGCTGGATTGTTATGTAAAATCACTCCGCTCCTTCTTAATCTGTTGCAGGCTCTCTCACCAGGCTTCACCGATTTCCAGATGCTTCTCAACTACCAGAGCCATGACTCTGTTTGCATTTTGTATTAAGAAAAGCTCCTCGTTTAGGATTTTTGCTCTGCTTTTCACCTTTGCTTTGTTTTTTGCTGTAGATCTCCACAAGAGATGGTGCCTGGTGGACAATAAAACTGTGTCACCTATGGCTCCAGGCTCTCTCTGGGACGCAGGAGAACACCCCGCCCATTTCATCATCTCCCAGATCCTGTTGGAGCAAATTCCAGCTATCTGGGGAACCACAATGAATTAACGTGCAAATTGAAACCTAAGCCAAGATTCATGTCACTGTCATCTTTATGTATTAGACCGTAGATCATGAAAGGAATTATGCTCCAGCTGGCTAATTAAGTAAACATGAAGCAAACGAGGGTAGCAGACAGGGGTCTAAGAGCCTGGGTGGAGGCAGGAAATTCTCCTGTGAAGACGGGCAAGTTTGTTAGGGGTAGTTCCAAAATGCACAAATGACAACAGCAGACCAACAATGGGACTTCGAGGTGGATCCTGTCCGTGTCCAAGCACTGCACAGATTTCCACTTCCTCTGCCTTACAGAGCGGCAAAGGGACTGTGAGGTGAGACAGGGCTTGAGGACAAAGCTTCTCCCTGCCCTCTGTCCAGGCCAGGGTCTTCCAACAGGTTTTAGCCAGCACTTGTCCCAGCCCAAACCTCAGCGCTCTAAGGCAGCCACAGCTGGCTTTGCTGCACACTCATCCAAGGAAACTGTACTCAAAGGATGGGGAATTTAGCCAGAATCCCTGCGGAAAAACAAAAGTGCCGTTCCTTCCACAGGTATCTTTGATGGTTCCGCCCTGACGGCAGCAGAAAGGCACCTCCATTCTAACTGTCCTAGCGCGCTCTAGTGGGAGCCGGTTCCCTGCGCATTTGGCATCCCGGCGGGATCCCGGCAGGGCAGCGATCCCGGCGGGATCCCGGCA
>JANPWX010000336.1:1795925-1871784 GCA_024734555.1 Trochalopteron elliotii
GGGAAGGCGCTGCTTGTGTGCCCCGGGCCGGGTGTCCCTCGCTCCCGGTGTGGGGCTCAGGGAGCGGGAAGGCGCTGAGGCGATCGGGCCCGCGCTGGGCGCCCTGAGGCCGTGGCCTCCCTCGCCTGAGGGGCGGCCTCGTGTGAGGGGCGGCTTCCCCCGAGGAGGACCGCGAGGCTCTGGTGCTCCCCTTCCCCTCCCCAGGCACCGAATACACTCCCTAAACTACGCATTTTATAAAAGTTTCACTCCCTTAATCCTGTCGTTTTCTCTGTTGCGCTGTTAAAACTCAAACAACTCGTGCTCTTCCCGCCTGCCAGCTTTACTCAGCGTCTCTGACAAGACCAACCTGGTGGAGTTTGCGAAGAGCCTGAATGCACTTGGCCTGGGTTTAATCGCCTCCGGAGGAACTGCCAAGTCCCTGAGGGATGCTGGCTTGCCTGTCAGGTACACACGCTCTGCTGTACATCACCACCAAAAATGCCCTTTTGGGCCCTGAGGTTGCTTACATTGTTTTATCTGTGAACAAAAATGAGTGAAAACTGGTCTGAAAGCAAGTGTTCCTTAAAAAAAAAAAAAAAAAAAAATATTGCCCCAAAGCAAAGTTTAGGACCGTTTTGTCCAGGGGTCTGTTGGCTGAGGCTGAGGAGTGTTACTGTGAGAAGTGTTGGAGCTTTTTGTTGGGATTCTGCCTTGAGCCAGCTTTGTTTCCATGGGACAATTTGTTCTTCATAATCTGCCCTGAGTGCTGCTGCTCCTCACAGCCAGGTGAAAGCTGATCTTTGCCTGGTCCTGGGACAGAACTAATGTGCCAGGAGCATGCTGAAGCTTGCTGCAGTTCATTGGTCACAAATAACTTTCCCAGCACAATCACTGAATGCAGATGGAGCCTTTAAGTGTTGTGCATCCACTGTTGGAAAAAGGTCGTGTACAGTCACTGACCTGGTTTAGCCTGTGATTCTGGGGAAATCTGTTCTGGTTTCTTCTATGCTGTGAATAAAAAAAAAAGTTCTGGCCAAAAAACAATGGGTTTCAGTGCAGTGATGAAAAAATGTCCATTATTTGGCAGGACAGGTGACTGTGACTCCATTTTTACTCCCCATGAACACAGTGGTTGGTCCCTGGGACCCATCAGCACAAATCTGCATCACCCCCAGAGCTCACTGTTACCCAGCACTTGGTTGTGTCTCTCCAGCTTACTTCCTTGGCTGTGCTGTCAGTGAAGCCTGAAGCAAAGGATGCTCACATTTCCTCTCCCCTCGTTGTTATTGTCACTCTGAACAGTCACAAGGAGTGGTGAGACTAGGCTGGGAGGAAGGGCACCTTCACATGGCCTTCCATTCTCTCTGTAAAACCATTTTGACTTGGGGTTTGCTTGTCTTGGTTACTCCAGTGTATTCAAGAAATAGCTGTACTGCTTAGCTGGGTGTGACCCGTGAACTCTTATTTCCATTCATGGGAAAAGCAGTGGTTGTCCCTTTGGCATAGGGGGGTTTTGTAGTGCAATCTCTACGCTTTCTTTGGTTTGTCATTCGACCTCTAGATCAAGTCAGAATGGCACATCTGTTATTGTGCTATTTTCTTCTTGGGCAGAGATGTTTCGGACCTGACAGGCTTCCCTGAGATGCTGGGTGGACGTGTGAAAACCCTTCATCCTGCAGTCCATGCTGGTATGTTTCTGCTAATACAACTTTCAGTCTAAAAGAGGGCAAGGAGAGTGGGAAGGAGGAGTTGACAGATGCCTTTTTCAAGGGTTGTGTGGAAGAACCAAGTAATGAGAAGAGATTTGCTCCAGGAACAGAAGGAGAGGTGAAAAGGCACGGGGTGAAGTGCAGGGTGGCTGAATTACCTCCTTGTTGCTAAGCTGGCATCTCTGCAGTTAGCAGAGCTCTCTCCCCAGGGCTGTAAGGAACAGAGCTTCTCTGTAAATGCCTTTGCAGAGTCAGCTGCAGACGTGCTGGCCAGGGAGCTCCACGGAGTTTAACCTGTGGGTGGGTCTGGTGTGCACCACAAGGAACACAGCAGTGTAGCCTTTAGGGATGATTCCTGCATGCTCTGATGTTCTCCTCTTCAGCAGGGAGGATCTCTGATAACTAGTCTGCCTGCACATTGATCCATCTGCTCTTTCACCTCCTGTTGCTGTGCCTCAGGGGGAACCTGTTGCCCGTCCCACCTGAGGGCTGGAGACAATCTCCTGTGACCCTGAATGCAGGACTGTGCTGTTCCTCATGTTTCTCTGAGTTCCTAGACCCCACCAGCCACCTACACTGCTCCTTTTCTCTTGCTTCCCTTGCCTCCTAGGGCAGGTGCCCTTTTTCTCTCCCATGAAGCCCTTGATGATGGTTTCAGTGTGTCAAGGGTAGCAATGAGTGCTTAGAACATGCATTGTTGAGGTTAGTGATCAGTATTTGGAATACTCTAGGATTTAGCACTAGGGGAAGAAGACTTGTTAGTGTGGAATTTGAACAGACAAAGACTCTGTAAAGTGGAATAAAGGCTGAGGGTGCTGTCGGAACTAAAATGAAAATAAATGAACTAAAATGAAAATAAAATAGAAAGGCTCTGAGGACAAAAGCACAGTGTGAAGGGAGGTGTTGAATTAAAAACCTGTTGGTGATTTAGTTATTCTTTAATGAAGATGCACTGTTTTTTGTAACTAGGCATCTTGGCTCGCAATATTCCAGAGGATAATGCTGATATGAAGAAACAGGATTTCAGCCTTGTAAGGTAAATGTTGGGGGATGTGATGCAGTCCATCAGGAATCAAAAACCAACAGTGGAGCCCAGTCTACACCAAGGAAGGGAGCAGGAGGGATTGTAACCTCTGCACACCAGCAGACCTGCAGTCTCCTTTCTTTGCCCTGGCAGGACATACTTTGTATTTAAAAACATCATTTTCTTCAGGCACCTCTTCATCACTTGTATTAAGAGAAAACTGAAGGAGGAAGGTTACATTGTGGTTTGCACAGGGAGCTCAGAGGTCTGAATTTCTTCTGCTTCCCTGGGAATTCTGACACGTTACACACAGTCAGTGTAGGGCCACGTTACACGTGTTGCAGAGTTGAGTTCAGTACTTTTGAAGCTGGCTCATCTTCCCTCAAGTTGGTTCCCTGTGTCTGATCAGATGGCAATTCCTGATTTTGAAATGCTTGCTTAGTAAATATACCCTTTGATATTTGCATAATGTTTACTGAGTTTCAACACATAAATAAAGAATAGACACGGAAAATGGGTCAGGAACACAGTGTTTGTTCAGCCAGAAAATACACAGATAAGACACAGAAAACTTAAACTTTGAGAGCTGTCTTGGGAGCAAGTGAGCTGCATCCAGAGGCTGAAGTAACAAAGTTTGTGCACTAATGTACCAGAGTTTGGGGGTTTATTTCAGTTTTTGTTAGAATGTGTTTACTTAGTTCAGTCACACAGGGCAGTTGGGAGCTGTGTGTAACTAACTGGTGTTAACATCCAACTACTGCTTGTGAATAACCAGTTGTACACCAGGGAGCAGCTCCTGGTTCAGAAACAAATGGCTGAGCTGGACATAGCAAATTGTAGGTGTAGCCAGGGTGGGAGGCATGGTGTGACTGTGGGCCAGAATGCATCTGGAGTTTTAAAATTACTTTTAGAGACTGATGGATGGATTTCTGGGCTGAATTTGAAAACCTGAAATTTAAAACCACAGGAATCCTCTTAGATGGCTCAGCAGTGGTGGCTCTTCAGAGCATGCTGCATATTAAAGCAGGCTCTGCTGAATTGCAGGGGGAATAACATGCCCTTACATCAGTGACTTATGCTGCACTTGCATCCAGACTGGTAATTTGGATTCAGGTTCTCTTGCAGAAAGCAGAAGTAGCTGATCCTCAGCAGGACTGCCTTTGCATAGTTGCATAAAATTTGCATATCCAAGTCAGTGAAGGAAAGCCCGATACTGATTGTCTTGGTTTGCACAGATAAAAGCATTAGCAATGTTAAAGTCCACAGATTCCTGATGGTTTGCAACAGGTCAGGAGCATGAATGGATCAGGGAGAAAGGGGGCATTAGAAACAGACAATAAAAGACATTGTAGGGAATTTACAGACACGGGGGAGTGTTCTGAAAGCCATTCTGGAAGCTTATCATCCCTTCTGCTGGAGTTCCCATGGAGTGGGAACAAAGGAATACTACAGGTTGGACACAAGGGTGCTCATCACAGCAGTTGTGTGCCATACTGAGCACACCTTGGAGGTCGATACCTTCATGTACTCAGATCGAGAGAATAAATTAACTCTCTTGGATTAAAAACCCTGTCAGTGAAGGTCAGAACAAAGCCCTCCTTGCACTGCAGTTCCTGTGGCTCTGGTAGGATGGGACAGGCATGTTATTACTTCATGCTTGCTGGAATACAGACCTGATTCTAGATCAGATGGAAAAACTAATTCCAGTAAGGTCTGGTCTTAGCTTGAGAGGGAAAAGTCGATTTTCTCCCCGACTTTCATGTGCTACAGAGGCTTTATGGCATTTGGGCTGCACACTCAGCTTTCATATGTGGTTGGTATTTTAACAGCCCAGAAGGTGACATGTAGGTCATTTTCTGCTCTTGGAAAAGTTGTGGGAAATTAGATTGATTGTACTTTGTTTGCAATGGACCTTTCTTGGGCATTCACTCTCTTTTGAGAATTGCTGGATGCCCATTTTCAGTATTGCTGAGAGCCCACTTTGAAGTCCTTTGAAATGGCTCAGGTTGTGCACCAAAATCACTAAACATTTATGTTCAGGCACATGTATTTAAAGAAGCTCTTCCTTTAATCTGGTTGCTGCAAACTGTGTTTCTGACTTTGTTTGATGCACAGATTTCAGTTGAATGTTACAATGCACTGTCCCCTGGGCTGAGCACCACTCTTGGCCACAGGATTTTATGTTGGTCCCTGATCTGAGAGACAAGATCATAAAATCACTGGAGGTATCTTGTGCTTGCCAACCCAGTTTGGCATCTTTATTTCTTGCTGAATAACCCAGTTTTCCCCCTCCATTCCCAGAGTTGTAGTGTGCAACCTGTACCCCTTTGTGAAGACCGTGTCTTCTCCTGGTGTGACTGTAGAGGATGCAGTGGAAAAGATTGATATTGGTAAGTTAAAGGGAGAGCAGATCTGCTTTCCACACAGACTCCATGCTTCTGGACTCTGAGTGGTCTCAGTTCTTCTCTTTTTGTTTGGTCTTTGCACACCTGTAAAGGAAGTCTGCTCAGGAGCTGCAAGGAGCAGCTGAAGGCATAGTTGGGTGAGCCTAGTTGCTTTTGAGCAATTAAAATGTCAATAACAGTCTGGCAAGGCATGCTGCATGGGTGGCAAGTCATGCACTGTCCTAAAGAAGGAGCCTGAGGGCTGTGCTAGGAAAGGCCAGGTGCTTCCTGCTGAAACATGGACCGCAAGACTTAAACCTCTTTTGCAGCCTGACAGTGTAATAGAAATTTAAAAAAACATGAGCTGTGGACAGCAGGAGCTGAGCCACTGAAAGTGCTGTGGGGATGAGTGAGAACTTCACTGCAGGAAGCCATGAGAAGGAAAGGGGTTGGTCTGCATATGTGGGAGAATACTCAGGAGCTGAGCTGGGAAGCATGGACACCTGCATTAGCATGTTTTCTCCTGCTGCTAGTTATTAACCCCAAAGGCTTGCTGTGCCTTCACTGCAGCATCTCTGTTTGGCAGCCTGTGAACAGCACAGGCACAGTTCTGTGCCGTGTGGTTGGATTGGGATTGGATTTTCTTGCAGTAGTTTAGTCCAAATGATGCCCAGCAGAGCTCTCTATTAAATGTTTTATGGAGTAATACTTGCTCTGCATGAGGCAATGCCAGCCTCTACTTTTCCTTTGCAGCAGCCTAGTATCTTGTATGATTTAAAGAGTTGCAATAGCAGTGCAGTCAGACTGAAGGGAGAAGTGTGGCGTTTTATCTCACACAGAGGACCTGGGCAAGATTGATTGTTATTTGCAGAGACATTTGAGGACCTCTGTTGTGTGGCAGTGTGAAAGCAGATCTTTCTGCAGACCCAGTGTGAAGAGGATGGTGGTTAAGCTCCGTGTGGGGACAGCCATCTTTGGGATGTGGCTGTGCTGTTGGAAGATATGCTTGCCCCAGCTGCTCATCACAACCCACATCCTGTTCCCTGGCCCCTGCAGCTCTGCCAAGCCCAGTCAGTTTGCACCTTCACCAGCAGACTGAGTCAAACTCCAGCCTGGAGCATTTTGAAGAGCACGCCGTGCTGGTGGGAAGAGACACATTGATGTGGCACAGAGGATCCATGGTGCACATCCCTTCCTGGCTGAGCTGTGCCGTGCCCAGGAGGGAAGTGCTCCATGCCCGTGCTCCTCTCTTGCAGGGGGAGTGGCCTTGCTGCGGGCGGCTGCCAAGAACCACGCCCGTGTGACAGTGGTGTGTGACCCTGCAGACTACGCTGCGGTGGCCCGGGAGATGGCAGCATCGAGGGACAAGGACACTGCCATGGAAACCCGGCGCCTGCTGGCACTCAAGGTTGGTCACCTTCTCCTGCTCTGAAGGAGGTTCTTTACTGTGGAATCCCTCATGCCATTAAAGGAATTTCCAACTGCCCTTCCCTGGAAAAGTGAGGATTAAAGATACCCCATGTGTAAAGAAGGCTTCTCCCCCATGGACCCTTGCAGACACTGTGCAATCTTCTCTCTGGGTTTGGCAAGTCCATCACCCACCCCATGGCATCCCCTTTCCCTGTTTCCCCACTGGCTCTGGGGCCTGGTGTCCTGTTCCTCTCTTCCCTGTGGTCACTTGTCCCCTGCCCTGCCCCCTGTGCCACCCACAAACCAGAGACCCTCTATAACTGAGAAAAACCACATGCTCCTCCTCTCTGGCTCTGGATTCACCTTCAGCACACTGGAATAAACACTTGCTGGAAATTGATTTGGGCTGGGAGCCTTCTGCCTCTCTGCTGAGCCAGCCTTGTGACGTGTGTGGCAGTGTGAGCTTGAATTGCCCCCTGAGCAGTTCTCAGGCAGTTTCTCTACTGGAGAGGCTGGCTGGGATCTAGAAGGGCTGTGGCTGCACTCCAGAAAGACACACTGTTACACTTTACCTCTTTAAAGGCCAAATCCTCTGTAAGTTGACATTCCTGAGTGTCCCCCCTTGTGTCCCCAGGCCTTCACCCACACTGCTCAGTACGATGCAGCCATCTCTGACTACTTTAGGAAGGAATACAGCAAGGGAGTGTCACAGCTGCCCCTGCGCTACGGCATGAACCCTCACCAGAGTCCTGCACAGCTCTACACCACCAGAGCCAAGCTGCCCCTCACAGGTGAGCCCTGGGCTGTGGTGGCCAGGAGGGAGCTCTGGCAGAGCTGGGAATGGAGGTGGTTGATTATGTCTTTGCCCATCTTGTGCCTTAGTCCAGGGGATGTCTTCACAGCTGCTTTATCACTGAGTGGCACTAACTTTGCAGTTAAAAGTTGAGCTGTATGAGACAGGAAAGATGCTCTGTTGAGCCCCACAGGACCAATTGCAGCTCCGTGTTCTCTGTTGCTGTAGGATTGTGTGTCCAAGATGCTTTGAACAGATTTATGTAGTGTACTTTCTGCTTGACATTAGATCCTGATTTTGCAAAGGAAAACCTCATCATCCTTTTAAGATGCTTTTCTACTTGCCATTTTCCTTGTTTAGTATCTTCCCCATCTTTTTTTTCGGTGTCACTATTTACTCTGCCTAGAAACCGAGCTGCTTTTCTCTAAATCTGAATTGGTTTTGTTCCTTTTTTTGTCTGTCTTTCTTTGATGGATTTGAGCAGAGGGTTATTACTTTGGGTTTGTAGAATGCTGCTTCTGCTGATGGTGGCAGCAGGAAGGGACAGTAGCCCCACTTAGAAATTTGGGACAGGTCTGGTGTGTCTCCCTGCCATCTTACAGGGTGTGCCAGTTGCCACAGCATTGCTGTAGAGAGGGAAACCCCTGTTTTGAAGGGGAGGTCTGGCTACTCTTGTTCTTGAGACTGCTTTCAATGTGTGTGGGCATTGTCCTGCTGAATAAGCAGTGAGGCTTTGTGTTGCAGCATTTTCCCCATTTCAGCTCTGGGATGTCTTAGGAAGCTTTTCCATTCCTGCACTGGGGGTTGATTTGCTTGCAAGTCTGCCTTCCAGTATGGCAGCAGAACAATGCTCTGCTGGCTCCTCCTGGATGTGGATTATTGTTAAAATGATCTTTTCTCCTCCAGTCTCCTGAAATGCTCACAGTGCTGCCATGTCAGTATGAGCAGTTCTTCCTTCAGGGCCAGAACAAAATGCTTTGAGAGCAGACTTTTAAATGGCCTTTACTCTTGGGGTGGATTTCTGGGCACTCCACCAGCAGCTGAGGAGCCAGGGTCATTGAACAAGAACAGTCTGTAGTGATTTGAGTGTTCTCTGGGAGAAACCCTTTGTGCTGGTTCTCCAGGCCCTGGGGAAGGGGGGTTTGCCTGCTTTAACGTGTCCCTGTGCTGTGTTTGCAGTGGTGAATGCCTGCTTTAATGTGTCCATGTGCTGTGTTTGCAGTGATGAATGGCTCTGGGGAGAGGGGTTTGCCTGGTTTAAGGTGTCCATGTGCTGTGTGTGCAGTGGTGAATGGCTCTCCAGGCTCTGGGGAGAGGGGTTTTTCTGGTTTAACATGTCCATGTGCTGTGTTTGCAGTGGTGAATGGCTCCCCCGGGTTCATCAACCTGTGTGACGCCCTCAACGCCTGGCAGCTAGTGAAGGAGCTGAAGCAGGCCCTGGGCATTCCGGCCGCCGCCTCCTTCAAGCACGTCAGTCCCGCAGGTAGGGCGGGACGGGCTCCCCTCGCCGGGCTGTGTGGGCGGGTCCTGGGGCAGGCGGCGGCGGCTGCAGTGCCCTGGCTCGTGTTTCCCGCTAGGTGCTGCTGTTGGAGTTCCTCTCAGCGAGGAGGAGGCCCAAGTGTGCATGGTGCACGACCTCCACAAGACCCTGACGCCCTTGGCCTCTGCCTACGCCCGGAGCAGAGGTGAGGCCTCCAAACAACCACGGCAAAGAGCTGAGCTCGGGGCTCAGCACCTCAGCAGCATCCTCTGCTCTTCCCTCTGCACCACACTCCTCCCCCAGAGGGGTTTTCTCCATGGGGATATTCCAGATTGCCTATTGGAAGTTGCTTTCCAAGAGAGCAGCCCTTGTATGTGGTTTCAAAGAGCTAAAACCACTTTGGATTCTGTTCCTTGATTAATCTAGAAGACCTGTAAGATGATTATATTTTTAAACTTAGATTTGTATGTACACACACATACACACACACATATATGGGGCTTTGACTAAAGGATCTGCATAAACAGCAGTTCTAGTAGCACACTCAGCACTGGGGTGCTCAGGAATATTTAACTTGAGTAGAGATGTTTCTGTCTGGTATTTGATGGGGGTTTTTTAAATGCTTTTGTGCTGCAGAGCTCACAAAAAACCAAAAAAGGTAAACAAAACCAGCTTCCTCTGCTTAGCTGAGATACTTTGCTACATCTCTCATTTTCCATGGCTTTCCTAAAAAATCTGCACAGATTACAAAAATCAAGGCAGACTTGATAAGGAGCACATTTGCTTGGGCTCATTCTTCCCAGACCACCTTTGAAGGTTGCTCTCACAAAACCATTGCATGATTGCTAGAAAAATAAACCCTTAGAATAGCAGGGACAGAAGAATTGACCTTGCTGAGTAGTGGAGCATTTGTGATGGGAATTGATTTCACCTTAGCTATGCCATTAAATAGAAAATACTTATTTTAAAACAGAAGAAGAAAAAATTTGCTACATTTTGGGTCTGCTCTCTTGCAGGAAAAGCCAGGTGGGAGCATAGCCATCTAAAAGCTTTCCTCTTTTTCCACCTGTCTCCCATCTAAAATCTTTCTGTGTGATCCTTGCCTCTCCTTGCTCTCTTGCCACCACGGGTACAGCTGAGCTGCTTGCAGTGCTGGAGGTAGTCATTACACAGTTAGAGCTTTGACAGAGGCAGTGAAGAAGGAAGAATATCTGAACTATGGGAATATATAAAGGTCCATGTGTTTGAGGTAGGATTTTTCATCCTTATTGCTTTTATGGCCTCTCTTTTGGTTATTTTTGCTGTGGGATTAAGTTTTTAGCTCTCATAGCAATTGAGTGGGCTGTAGGAGAGAGGAGTGTTCTTTGTCTGATGCTGTAGTTTGATAAATGAGTAAAACTGAGGATTTTTCAGGTGCTGATCGGATGTCCTCCTTTGGTGACTTCATTGCCCTGTCTGATGTCTGTGACGTGCCTACTGCCAAGATCATCTCCAGAGAGGTCAGTGACAGCAGCAGATCATTCCAGGGCATCATTTCAGATGCAGCCATTGGTTTGTAACAGCCTTTTTGTTGGAAATTGACCCATTTTACCAGGAAGACTTTTACAGACTTTTACTGGGCCATTTGTGTAATCCTCTGATCTGGATTTACAGAATTTACACCAGTCTTTTTGATGCTTTTTTTTTTTCTACCAATGAACACCTAGCTGTGTGCTGGAGCCTGTGGAATAACAGAGCTGGCAATGCTGTTTCTACAAGATGATTGCAAACCTCTGGAAAGGAGCCCTGGTTAGGCTGGCACAGGTGTCTGGTTGAGCAGCTGTCAGGGGAGATGTGAAGGACTGGAATGCTGATGGCCAGCCCCTTGCCCAAGGCAGGAGTTTGGAAATAGGCTGCTGCCTGCCACTTACATGCAGGCTCAGCCACCTCCCAGGCTGTGCTTTTCCCCTAGAATCACAGAATCTTTTGAGTTTGGACCAACCTGATGTAGGGGGAGATGTCCTCGTCCACCAACAGGAGGATGGAATGGGGTGGTCTCTTCCAAACCATTCTGTGATTTTATGATGTCAAACAAAGGAAAGAGCAAATTCAGCTGGTTTGTGAGGGTAACATTTGGTACAGTGCTGCTGAAAATGGAAAAAGCCTCGCTCACACTGTAAGGCACAAATGTGAAAGTTGTGTATCACTTCATGGCACTGATGAATGTAAACTCTCAGTTTCCATGCTCTTAACAGCTCTTTTTCCAGTGTTTTTGCCTCCTCAGGAGTGTCACTGTTGAAATAAGGATTTTTTGGGTTTTAAGCCACGTTTACTGTTAGGGCTGGGAAGTGGGGATGTCATGGTCAAGCTGTTTTCCCCTGGAGGAGGATATTAGTTATTAGTTCCATTCTGATTAGAGGGATGTGGGTTGCTTTTTACTAACTTCTGCCAAGAGCTCACAGTGCTCTGCTGGTTTTTGTTTCCAGGACTGAAACCCATACTGTAACAGTGCTTTTGCTGTTGTAGGATACAGACAGATGCCAAGGGAGTTGTGTCTTCAGTGCAAGAAATGGCTGGGGAGCTCTCAGGATTAGCCCCCATTTCATTTTTCTCCTGTGGAAGCTGAAATCTCCGTGTGTTGCAGGTGTCTGATGGTGTGGTGGCTCCTGGCTATGAGGAAGAAGCTCTCAAAATCCTTTCCAAAAAGAAGAATGGTGCTTACTGTGTCCTGCAGGTTTGTACCCCTGCTCCAGTCAGGGATGGAGCTGGAAGCACAGACACTTTGGATGATGCTGCAGCCAGCATGCTGGGCAAGCAGTATTAATACTGTGTGGTCAAGGCAGTGTCAGGTTGCCTTTCTAGTTCCTGCAGTGATTGTTGGGACTCCAGAATCACCCAGTTTTGGTGAACATGACTCATGGATCACAGGTTGCTGTCAGGTCCTATTTCTGCTGCCTCTGAGAGACAAATGAGCGGAGAACTTCACTACAGCATCACAAAAAGAAAATCTGAGGCTTAGCTGAAGTTGCAATTGTAGTGTAGCTGCTGGGGGCTGGGGAAGGTGGCTCAGGAGCTTCAGGCAAGGAAGAATGAAATTACAGACAGACTTGGCAGCTGATTACCTCCTGAAACTCAATTAACTTTGCAAGGATGAGGTCATATTGGTGAAGCCTGTATCTTCAGGGCTGAATGCAGAGCAGTGCTGAGGAAAGTTGGTCTGAAACATTTCAGTGAATTAGGAAAAGCACGTAAAACGTGTGCACACTCCTGTTTAGAACTGGTCACCTTAGTCTGGGTTGTTTCCTGTCTGAAACCTCAGCTAGGGCTCCCAAAATTCTGAATAAAGCCATGCATGGGTGGACCTGAGTGCAGTGTCACAGTTCCAATTAACCTGATCCCTGTGCTGGTGTAAATTCGTTGCGATGGAGTTGTGCCCCAAGAGTGCAGCTCTGGAAAGAACCACATTCACCGTTCCTTGAATGCCACAGAGGGCTGGGAGTTGTAAGCTTGAGGCACGTAGGAAGCAGCCCCAGATACATTTTCCCCCTTTGTGTGAAAGCTGGAAGACTGCAGGCTTTGTCCTCAGGGTGTTTTGTTGGGCTGTTTTTGTGTCTCAGATGGATCCCCAGTACGAGCCCGACGAGCTGGAGGTGCGCACCATCTACGGGCTGAACCTGATGCAGAAAAGGAACAACGCGGTCATCGACCGCGCCCTCTTCAGCAACATTGTCACCAAGAGCAAGAGTGTGAGTCTGGGACAGGGCTGGGCTCACAAAGGCACGTGGAGTGAAGGAGCTGCTGTGCCTTCATCAAGGAGTTGGCCACTGGGCAATTGTAAGAGCTCCTAAAATACTTTAATGAGGTTTAACTGGCTCTCACCAAACAATGCAGCGGACTTTCAGGACCTGATGTACTTGGGTAAATCAAGCTAGCTTTCCTTTGTTTTGATTCCTTGGGTAAATGAGAGGAGTTGGGCCTTTCCCATTATCTCAGACTACCACAATATTTGTAAACAAGAAGCTACCGTGTGCCATTTTTTTAATGGTGAGGCAGTCATGTGCTAAGGATCCCTCACAGCTCCTGACTCATTGTTCACATCACTCTTTTGTGTGCATGGTGTTGTGTAAACTCTGGCCTGGCTGCTATTGCTCAGCAATTGGAGCCCACATCACCAGAAAGTTTTCAGTGATTTCTTTGTCTCTGATCTCATTCTCATTCAAAAGACAGACATTAATGAGCGCATGATTTGTCATGGACTCAGAAGCAAGTTCAGATATTGAGGTAATAAAAATGGTTTTCATAAATTAGGAATGGAACTTTAAAAAATACAGATTTTGGGAGCTGGTTTAATTGTTGTGGTCCTGGGTTTTGCCTGTGAGCACAGCTGATGACAGTTAATGCGGAGGAGTTTTCAGGCTTAAGGCCAGTGATAGAACCTGCTGAGATTGAGTCTTACCCCTGAGATTTGGGAGATCAGCTGCCAAACCAATCATTTCTGGGTTTTAATCTAAACAAAATGTGCTGGTAATTGAACAGAAGAGGGTATTGTTAGCTGCCTTGTTTTCCCTGTGTGTGATTCAGTGGCTGTGCAGGCTGGGGGGTGCTGACAGTGGTGCTCTGTTGCAGCTGCCCGAGGCTGCTGTCCGGGACCTGATCGTGGCCAGCATCGCTCTCAAGTACACCCAGTCCAACTCTGTCTGCTATGCCAAGGATGGCCAGGTGGGTGACTGCAGCAGGGCTTTCCCAGCCCACTGCTCACAGGCAGGCCAGGAAAACCCTCCAGCACACAGGGAGCTGCTGAACAGGGCCACAGGAGCTGCCCTGCACAGTCCTGTGCAGAGCTGCTGTTTCTCAAGAGGCTGCTTCAAAACCTTGCTGTCATTTTTTTCATGGTAGTAGCAGGGCTGGCTCTTTCCTTGGTGGGGTTGGAAAAGCTCTTATGTGCTTCTGCACTGTGGCCTTGAGCCATTTCTTTCTAACTACCCTGTCTTTTCACATCATTTTTCTCAGGGAGTGTTGTAGTCGCTGTAGAGCCTTAGGAAATTACAGTAGGTTTCTCAGCTCAATTCTGACTGTCCAAATGCTTCCTTATTTTCACTTCTTCCATAGAAAGATGGGATATGCTTTCTTTTTTTCACCCCTCCAGGGCAATAAAAATCTGCTGGTCTCCCTGATAATATTTTTTTAAAAAAGCTGGTGATGGATGTTGGAATTTATAGGGGCATTATCAAATGTGTAACTGAGATTATGAATCAAATGGTCACACAGTGGTTTGGGGCTGGAAAGGACATTAAAGCCCATCTCATTCCACCCCCTGCCATGGCAGGGACACCTTCCATTATCTCAGGGTGCTCTAAGTCCTGTCCAGCCTGTCCTGGAACAATTCCAGGGATGGGGCAGCTTTTCTGGGCAACCTGTGCCAGGGTCTCACCACCCTCACAGGGAAGAATTTCTTTCTAGTGTCTAACCTAAACTTCCTCTCTTCCAGTTTGAATCTTGAATTTTAAAAGAGCTCATTCTTACCAAGTCCTCACCAGGTGTTCAGCCTAAATAATTTGTATAAAAGTTGCTGTAAATGTATGGAAAGTTGTATTGTTGGCAGCAAATCATTCTTGTAATGGTGCTGTTTAGCTGGCTCTTTGCTCTCCATGGAAGTTTTTCAGTAGGCTTGGATTACTTAAAAAAAAACACAGAAAAAAAATACAGAAAATGTTTTTGAGCTTTGATACATCATAAATCAGCAAAATGGACCAAGGAGGGGACCCTACAGGTGGAGACTGAGCTGCAGTGCTCTCCTTGCACTGACACTGATTTGTGTTTGTCAGGCTGTTGGTACAGCCTGGAAACACCTCAGTGCTGTCTCACAGGACTTCCTGGAGTCGTGTGCTGTGTGGTTCCTCAGAGGATGTCTCAGGAGATCCAGATTTGTCTTTTATTCTGCTTTATGTTGGGGGTTTCTTTGCTTTCCAATGATTCTCTGCACTCAGCAGTATTAGACCTCATAGCCCCAGAGCAAAGGGGTCTTTGCTGTCTTTGCTTCTTTCCCCTCATCACAGCAGCAATTCCCAGTTTCCCCAGTGCTTTGGCAGGTCTGGGCTGAGCGTGGTGCTGCAGATGTTTGCAGAGTGTGTGTGGTAATGGATGTTCCATATGGAAGGGAGGGGGCAGGAGGGAGCAGGGAGAGGCAGCCTGGGCAGGCAGAGGGGTTCAGCTGGCTGGAGTGCAGAGGTGGGTTGTAGATTTTCATGTGGAAAGCACCTTCCACATCACTGCACTTCACCTGCTCTTCCAGGATCTGACCTGCCTTGGGTTACAGGAGCCAAGCCTGGCAAGTCCAGCTTGCTTTCAGTCCTGTTGCTTTTGGTTTTCCAGGGGTTATTTCAGCCTCACAGCATCCCTGAGAAATGGGGATGCCTAGGAAAGCTCTGGTTGTGAGACATCCAGAATGGTGAGCAGCATGGCACCACTGGGCTCAGGAGTGGATCAGCAAGGTAGCTGTGTTAGCACATTCCAGCAGAGTGTGCAGTGGGAGGCATTTCTGGACCTGAGTGTCACTTAATTTGCAGGAAGCCAGCTGCCACTAATTGCAATAAACACTTCCCCTTGTTCTGGCTGCCTTTCAGCTTGTACCACGTTGATTTACACTTGCTTTAATGACACCATCATGTTTTAAATTAGCAATTTAAAATTATTCTTTCTTTATTCTCTGTACAGTAGCATAAAACAAACCTGTTAATTTACCTTGCACTTTCCCAGTGACTTCACTGCTTTGTTTGTCTTCCCAATGGTCAAGTCCTTTATTAGATTTTTATATTTCCAAGAGTCTTTAGGCTTTTTGTTTTCATTCATTAGCCAGGGTAAATCTGAGTAAACCCAGACCAGTCTGGATCATTTTGCAAGAATCCTTTGGGCATTATCCATCTCATCCACTCTGTGCTGCTGCACAGCATTCCAGCTGTGGAGTGTGTTTGACTCTCCTGTGAACCAAAGTGGTTTTAGTCAAGTAATTTTTAATTTTCACCCAGTCTTTTTTTCTGTTAAGTGATAGATTTGGGGTTTTTTTCTGCTCACCCTGTGCTGCTGTCTCCTTTGACTGCTCACACTTAATAGGCTCTGCTTAAGCACTTTTGGATTCCCAGGAGATTAAGCTCTGAAAGAAACATAATTAATTTTTGTGTAGGGGAGGGGGGGAATGGCTCCTTTGTGGAGGATTTGGAGGTTTTGGTTGTGTTTTTGTGTGGGGGAAGGGCACCACGTGGGGCAGGGAGTGATGAGGTGCAGGGAGAAGGATTTTATAAAGTGAAAAAGGCAGGGGAAGAGGTACAGCCCAGTGTGAGGGGAGATGCAGGTACAAGTCTAGAGGTTTGTATTATTAAGCAGAAGCTCAACCTACTGATATCTCTTCTTTAGACCAGAAATTCCAGGCTGGATTGAGGAAATCTTCCCCAGCAGTATTCCACCAGAATCTGTGCTTTTAAAAAAGGCAAAACAGTGGCTTGAACCAGTGTTAGAGATAAACCTCTGTAGATTTGGGGATGCTTGTGAAGAGTTTACAGGCTGCATCACTTTGATCAGCTGAAGTACAAAGTCCCTGCCATTTTGGAGTTGTTGAATACAAGCCAAAATTCAGTTATTCATGTCTTGACAAAATTTAGGTCACAGAAAATGTGAAATACTTTGAGTGGCTCAGAGAGGAAAGGAAAAGGCTCTTTCAGAAAGGTTCTTGGATGCTGACAGGTGGCAGAGCACCCCATTCCATCACAGGAGTGCCAGGCCACAGCTCACAAGGATGTGATGGAGATTGAGACACTGTTCTGGCTGGGAAAGGACACAGGACATCCCAAATATTAGAAACTTGGGAATGTTTCATGGTATTTTGGCCCCTGCTAGCAGCAGTCAGTCTGGGGTACTCTCCAACATCTGCATCCCCAGCTAAAAATCCCTGCCTCAGCCTAGCCTTGCTAGTCCCAGTCTGAAGGGCTGGGTGGCAGTTCCTGGTGAGCTGTGGACACAGCCAGCCCTCTCCTTTGTGCAGGGAGGGAGGATAAACCTCTGTGGAAGTGACAACACACCAGTGGGCAGCTGTTGTTGAGCTCCTTTGGGGCCCAGGGTCCCCTGCAAGTTCAGGTGGGTGGGTTGAGAGCAGAGGTTGGATATCAGCAGTGTTTGTCAGGGGGAAGGTGCCACTGAACTGTAAGAAACTGTGCATCTGTTGAGTGTTTGTGCTACCACCAATATCCCTGTGGGTTTATTACATGCTGATGACTTCAGTTATGGCTGAGCAGATTATATCTGATAGCAGCCCAAGCCTTTCATTTGCTCCTTGGGGGAACAGGATCCAGCAGAATGTTTTATGCTTCTGGTAAGAGGTGAAGTCACTGTGCCTTGATGGATGGGAAGACAAATGAGTCATTCCTTTGAGGGCAGCCTGGGACTTATGGCTTTACCATCTGTCCCAGCCTGAGCTGGGAACTCTGAGGCACTGGCCAGCACCTCGAGCCTCAACACTGTGCCCCTGGAGAGCAGTCTGGGGAACAGTCAGCTGTGGCTGAGCAGGAAATGATGGGGGAGACTTGTTTCCTGTCAGATCTCCAGATTGGAATGGCAGGAGTTCTTTGTAGGAAGCAAGACCCACAGGATGGACAAAAGTTACCAGCCCAAGTCTACATCCCTGGTGGCTGGCTCTGGCTGCAGAAGCTCAGCCAGTGCTGTATTTTCATAGCAGCTTCCTCAAGATAAAGCCACAGTGTGGATTGTGCTTATCTGTTGGAGATCAAACACAGGTGCTGTTAAATAAGGTGAGCAGCAGCTATTTTAAAAAGCCTGGATTCTGGCAGATGGCAGCAGAGGAGATGCTCCAGGGCCCTGACAATTCATGGGATGTAACAGAGCCACTGACCAGCATTCCTGAGTGAGCAGTGGGTTTACTCCCTCATCAGCCTTGCCAGACAAGCTGCCCCTCTCAGCTGATGTGGTCAGGCTGAGTGTGCCTGACTCAGCGAAGGGATGATGGTGTTTGGGTGACCTGGGCTCAGGCATTAACCCTCTGACTGAAGTGCCCCTTTTCCAGAACGGGCAGGGAGCCATAATTGTATCACTCTGCTGAGGTTAAGGGTTTGACTCTGATGGCTGGGGCTGTGTCATTTAGAAGGGTGAGAGGACAGAAGTGACTGTCAGCTGAGAAGAGCTGTAGAAGTCAGCAGTGTAGACAGTAACCTGCTTAGAGGATCAGGACTGCGCACATTTCCCAAGTTCCCCCTGACAATTAACCTTACACTTTCTCAGCTTGGGTGAGCAGCAGCTGAGCTGGGGGAGGTGTTTCCTGGCTGTGTGAGGGGTGCAGCAGTGTCCCTGACAGCCGTGTGTCCCGCAGGTGATCGGGATGGGCGCGGGGCAGCAGTCGCGGATCCACTGCACGCGGCTGGCCGGGGACAAGGCCAACGCCTGGTGGCTGCGGCACCACCCGCGCGTGCTGGCCATGCGCTTCCGCGCCGGCGTCAAGAGGGCCGAGATCTCCAACGCCATCGACCAGTACGTCACCGACACCATCGGAGAGGTGAGGGCTGCCCACAGCACAGAGCCTGCTCTGGGGCTCACCCCTGCCGTGGGGTGTGAGGGGGGATCCTGGGCCCAGAATGGTCAGACCACACCCTGAGTGCTGTGTCCAGTTCTGGGCCCCCTCAGTTTAGGAAGGACGTTGAGATGCTTGAGCGTGTCCAGAGGAGGGCAGCCAAGTTGGTGGAGGGCTTGGAAAACAAGCCATATGAGGAACGACTGAGGGAGCTGGGGTTGTTTAGCCTGGAGAAAAGGAGACTCAGAGGTGACCTTATCACTCTCTACAGCATCCTGAAGGGTGGCTGTAGACAGCTGGGGGTTGGTCTTTTTCTCCAGGCAGCAACTGACAGAACGAGTGGACACAGTCTTTAGCTGCCAAAGGGAAATGTAGGTTGGATATTAGGAAGAAGTTCTTCACTGAAAGAGTGATTAAATACTGGAATGGTTTGCCCGGGGAGGTGGTGGAGTCACCATCCCTGGATGTGTTTAAAAAAAGACTGGATGAAGCACTTGATACCATGATCTAGTTGAAGTGTCAGGGCTGGGTTGGACTCGATGATCTTGAAGGTCTCTTCCAACCTACATATTCTGTGATTCTGTGTGATCCTGCCCCGTGGCCTGATTGCCCCTCCCTGACTGCACCCACAGCCCTGGGAGCTGGAGCCTGCCCTGTGTCTCAGTGAGCACCTTGGCTTCAGCTCCTGGCTCTTCCCCAGCAGTTAGGATGGGTTAAAGCTCCAGCTGATGTTCCTGCCCTGCCAGTGGCACCTTCTCACACAGAGCTATTTGTTTGTGTGGCACTTTGGATTCTCAGAATCCCTCTGACCTCCCCGTTACAGGCCACGGTGAGGCAGCAAAATAGTATGTCCTTTTTAAGTATCAAAAGCCAAGAGCTGGCTTAGGGAGCCTGTGAATCACCTTGTGAGCAGTTGCTTGTTTAAAGGGGTAAGAACTGGATCAGTGGCTGTTTCAGAAGGTGGATCATAAACTCAGCTGCTGTTGGTCATGAGTTAAGTCATCTCCCAGGTGCCTGCTGGCATTTATGGAGCAGCACACTGCAGGCAGAGCATCTTGGAATTCGGGAGGGAGAGAAGGAATCCCTCAGGTCCTGTGGTGAGGAGAGGGAAGGAGTTAAAAGGATGCAGAAAGAGCTGATGGTGGTGGTGTGTTTTAAGCCCCCTGCTATGAGGCTTCCAGCAGCACAGTCATGGAGCAGAAAGCCTGGGATCAGCGGGAGGCCATCACTCATCCCCCTGGCAGGGAGCTGCCGTGTGCTCTGGGGCTGAGCTGGCTTCTGGTGCCTGCAGGATGAGGACCTGGTGAAGTGGCAGGCCCTGTTTGAGGAGGTGCCCAAGCAGCTGACAGCAGCAGAGAAGAAGCAGTGGATTGCCAAGCTGTCTGGTGTGTCCCTCAGCTCCGATGCCTTCTTCCCCTTCAGGGATAACGTCGACAGAGCCAAGCGGGTAAGGCCACGGCAGCAGTCGGGGCTGGCTCCAGGGCAGTGGCTCTGCAGCCTGAGCTGTTCCTTTGCATTTGGTGTGCACTGCTGAGCAAAATCCCTGCATGAGGACAGCACATCCTGGGAAGGATGTTCCTGGTGGTTACTGCTCTCACATGGACAGTAATAATCCAGTCATTGCTCAGTTTGTTGGTTTGGGATGAATAGAGGATTCAAGTTTATTAAACCGTTTAGGAGTATCAAGCCAAAGCCTGTTGCTTCAGAGGAACTCTGAGCAGCAGAGAGAACTTCCTGCTCCCTTAAGGAGCAGCTTTGGGGATGAAAGCCTTTGTTCATTGGGATGTGGGTGAAGGACTGGGAACTGCCAGCTCCTTGTGAGTTGGATTTTGTGTTTCCATGCCCTGATCCCTGCCCTCCTGTCTGTGTGTGCAGAGTGGAGTGCAGTTCATCGCTGCCCCGTCGGGCTCGGCTGCCGACGACGTCGTCATCGAGGCCTGCAACGAGCTGGGCATCACCCTGATCCACACCAACCTCCGTCTGTTCCACCACTGAGCCCCTCTGGGCACAGCCTCACCAGCAGCCAGCACCTGGATGGCCCTGGTGTGACTGGGAGGCTCCTGCAGCCTGTGCTCAGCAGGAGCTGGTCACTCTGAAGAGGCCTCTCCCTGTGTTCAGGGAGAAGGAGGCAATACAAGTTGGCTTCCAGTGTAGAAAATCAGTGTCTTTTTGCAAATAAACATACAGTTGTTAGCTCTGTGCTGTCTGTGTGGTCCCTGTCACCCAAATCCTGTGTCCTCAGGAAAAAGGTTTATTTTTGAGGTAAGTTTTATGGTCCAGATTCTTCATTAGGTGGCCTGTGGAATGGTGTTAAAGCCTGGCTTCTGCTCAGCTTCTCATGGAACTTACAAAGATCTGTGTTAAGATCTAACTTAAGTCGGGTTGGTGGGTTTTTTTTTTCAGTCAACAGGTATTTCTAAATCCATTATCCTCTTGCCTGGGAGGAGAGGGGAGCAGGTCCTTTGCAGGAGGCACTCTGGGGTGTGATGTTCTGAATCCTGCCCCACACTCTGTGCTCTGTTGCTTTCTCCAAGGCAGAAGAGCCATTGACAGGCCTGTCCCCACACTGGGAGCAGAGCAGAGTTCACAGGCTCAAATGGGGGAAGTGTCTGGAGCCCTTCCCTTCCCTGCTGTCTGCAGTTTGCATTAAGCAGATTTGAACTAAAGTTTGGGAAAAAGCAAAGTGAAACTGCAGCACAGTGAGAGAAGTGAAGGATGAGCCCAGACACATTTTTGCTGGCAATCACTGCCTGTGCCAAAGGGGTTTTCTCTTTTTGGTCCCATTTTATAAAATACGTTGAGTTTTGCCCAGGAGCAGCCCAGAGTTTTTCATTAAATGCTTCTGTGGGCTCAGCTCTCAGCTGCTGCAGAGCAGGGAGTGTGCACGTGTGCCCTTGGCTCAAGCAGAGCTGCCCAGGTGGGAGATGGACCTGGAAAAGGGGGAATTTGGGGTGTGCTGCTGCCTCTGCTGCTGACTGTGGCTGTGTCTTTTGTTTTACCTGATTGTCTGTCTGATCCAGCCTGGTTCAGATGGAGCAAAGCACAGAGAAGCCTCCTAGGTGAGTTATTTAAGATACCATAACCCACACAATGGTTTTCCTTTAACACTGTCATTCCACCTGCCCCTGCTCCTGCCTCAAAAGGAGCAGACTCCTCTCATCTCTGCAGTGGATTATTTTGTCTCTTCTGATCTCTACAGTGGATTATTTTGTCTCTTCTGATCTCTACAGTGGATTATTTTCAAGTGACTGGATTAGACAGGACAGCGTAGAGAGCATTCTACTTTTTTGGCACTGATTAAGACAGCAATCCAAAACAAAAATTGTCCATTTCTTCCTGGCTGGTCCCTTTGCTAACCCAAACCCTGGCCTCTGACTTTTCTGTGCTGTTGCTTCCCATGAATTGTCATTGCCTGGAGTTTTACTTTAAAAGTTGGGGTCTGGGACTCTTCCACAGAGAAGAAATCACCTGCTGAGAGGTTCTCTGGGGAATCTTTGTCCATTCTTTACCTGCATCTTCTCCAGCATTGGCTCAGAGACTGGCAGTAAGAACCTGGCAGCTCCTGTTGTGTGTATTCCCCTGATCCTTTGTTTGCTGGCCCTGGGGCACTGTTTGTTTTGCTGAAGGAAGTTAATAGGTACTGCTCTTCCAGGTGAGATAGGAAATGTCCACCTCAGCTGATCCCTCTCCAGGACCTGTCTGCTGTGTTACTTGTGCTGCATGGCTTGTACACAACATCTCAGCACCTGCAGGGGGATGGTTTTGCCTCCTGCTGTGCCTGTGCTAAGGGTAAAGGACAGACAGGAGTTGTCAGAGGGGGGAAATGGGATTGTTTCATGTCCCAAACAAGAGTTCTTGACCATCCTGCCTCACTTGAGTGGATAAATTTGATAAATCTCTGGTCTAGTTCCAGGTGTGAGGTGACTTCACAGGAATGTCTCTGGGAATGGCTTGTCCCCTGGGCTGCAGTGACAATTTCAACTAGCCTGGCACTTTCCCCTGGAAGGAAGCTTCCCCTGAAGCTGTGGGAGTGGCTGTAGGGAAGGGCTGTGGTGGTCTCAAGATGTCCTTGCTGATGTGTTTCTGCCCTGGATATTTGCAGGCATTAAATCAGACTGTGATCTCTGCTTGGTGTCTGTTTCCCAGAAGGAAGGGAATGTAGGGAATGTCCCTTCAGCTGGGGTGTTCTGAGGAGCAGCTGCTGCCAGGCTGGGATTTGCACTGTCACCATGTGGCACCTTGCCCCTGGCAGCTGCTGTGCTGGCAGGAGGACAGCTCCCAAAACGTGGAAGTGAACAGAGAGCAGGGAGGAATCATTCTGGGCCTTGGCAGGCAGTAACAGAGGGGTTTGAGTTTTTGATTCAGCCACCAAAAGACTTTTCCCTGGAGTGGAGAGCCCCAACTCTGGTTGTTCCTGGGCTCTACCCAAAGCTGAGCAGACAAGCTCTGTGGGGATGTGCCTCCTCTTCTGGAAAAAGCTGCCACGGGCTTAAATTCTGCAGGGCCTGGCAATAGCTGTGAGCATTACCCTGTGCTTTAGGGCACAGACAAACCTCTACAGGGAGCCTGGAGAAAAATGCTGTTTACATGATTTTATCTTGAAATGCTCTGTGAGGGCAGGGGAGGTGTTTGCTGCTGGTACAAGAGATGTGAGAGAGGAGAGGAGGTGGGCTTCAACTCCTCTTCAGTATTTAATGACAAAGTGACTATGAAAGGATCCTTGCAGAGTTGTTCCCTGATGCAAAATATGCAAGCCTTCACTTGGGAAAATCAATCTGGTTTAATGGGAAATTGTTCCTCTGTGTCTATGTCTAGGCCAGTTGTAGTTCTCAGGTTTTTTTAGGGAGGTGTTTGGGTTTTGAACACTGGTGGGGTAGAACTGACTGCTGCTGCACCCACCCCCCTCTTTGCAGAGGTTCTAGGTGCCCTGTTTACCTCTGTTGTTTCTCTCTCTTTTTATCTCTTTTATAGACAGCAATCCCTGACACATGTCAAGAAGGCAAATGGTGTTTTCATGTGATGCTTTATTGGGTGCAGAGAATCCCAGAGACTGGAGCAGTACAGTGCGTGTGCAGCAGAGGGGAGGAGGCTGAGCAATCCTGGCAGGACCTGTCCTGTCCTGCCTTTGCAAAGGCTCTACAGGTCCTGGCAGCACAAGCAAAGGGACTCACTTGGTTCACTCTAATCAAGACTGTCTTTGTTTGCAAAAGGGCTGTGAGGAGCATTTTGTTTCCCTCCCTCCCCCCTCTGAGGTAGAAGCACAGGAGACCAGGCTTAGACCCTGCTGGGGCCCAGCTCCTGCTGGGTTTTGAAATGTTGAAGACATTCAATTTCACAGGTTTGGACTGTCTGGCTAATTCTGGCACCTCAGGCACTGGAAGCTTATTTAATTCTAGGTGTGGAACCAGCTCCAGCTCAGCTCATGTGCAAAGCAGGGGCTGTTTGCCTTTCCCTCCCTTCCCCTGCTGCCCCAAAGCAAGCCTGTGGCTCCTGCCCGTGCCATACCTACCCACTGTCTGCGCTCTACAGGGGCAGGGGTGCAGCTGGAAGCCTTTAATTAACAAACTGCTCTACCAATATTCTCTCCAGGTTTACTTCACTCTTCTCTGGGATGTTTGTTCCATCTGGTGTCAAGGCCATGTTACTCCAGCTCTGAATCATCCCGCTCAGTATTATCCACCTCAGAATAATCCAGCTGAGGATAATCATCTTCATCCTAAAGTCCACGGCAGCAAAGAGAATCGCTTAAACTATGTGTCTGGTTTGTAAATCTTTTTATTAAAAGAGTTGGTTTTTTTTTCTTTTCCACAGTAGTAAAGCTTTGGCACTTACAGTATAAAAATAATCACCGATCATAATTACACCAAATTCCTCTTTTGTCAACTGCATACTAAGTGTCTTCCATACATTTTATTCCCATATAAAAACACTTGAAGGTCAGGGGAACAAAACTGATAAATAACAGTATGAGATATAAAGATACAGCTAGAAAAATACTAGGATCATCAAGAAAGAATTAGGACTGTGCATATTTTAAATATCACAGTGATTGGATTTGCTGTTCCTATCTTATTGCTGGCTGCATGCTTATGTGAAAGCAGAAGTGTTTGGTGGACTTTCCTATCCCTAAACCTCGGTATTGTTGTACTCAAATGTTCTTGCGTAGCACGGGAACCTTGAATTTATACACCCTCCCTCCCCCGTAGTATTTTGATCCCACACCAAATTTGTGATTTGTCACCTCTCCCCCTCCTCCCTTTTTTTTTTTTTTCTTTTCTTTTGGCCCCCTTTAAATTTGAAAATATTGACTGGAATTCAGCACTTTGAGCAAAACCAAGACAATCGCTACCAATCATGAGAAAAGTCTGAAACACTCCAAGAGTGGGCGCTTGGAGAAGCTGTGAGTTGAGCTTAAGCTGGGAAAATGGCTCCAGAGCAGGGGGCCATTCTCACTAGATGCAGTTTTGCTAGCATCACTCCAGTTTGGATGGTAATCGTGGCACAGAGGGGTTTATGCTTTGGTTTGTCTGTTGCCATGGCCGCAAGAAGTCGTGCTCGATGTTACTTTCCCCGTGGATGTTGTGTGTCTGCCTGTACATCTAGGGGCATGAAACACTCAATGGGGCAGTTGACGTTCTGTCAGGAGGGAAGGAAAGTTAGAGTTAGCTCCCTTAGAGCTCTGTCCTGGGTGTGCTTTGTGCTGGGAGCAGCACCTGGGGCTGGTTCCCAGCACAAAGCACACAGCTGGAAGTCACTCCATGCACTGGTGCCTCAGAGCATGCATCGAGGCCCTGCTGGGGCTGTGGCAGTGTGTGTGGGGGGTGAGCTGAAGCAGCCGTGTGTGCCCTGGGGCCGTCATGCACTGCTGGGAGCGCCAACCCCGCCCCAGCCCTGCAGCGACCCCACCACCTGTGCCAGGATCATCACACCAGGACGGGGCAGAGAAGGAAGGCTGTACTCACAGTGTTGGTGGCCTGGTGGTACCTCTGTGTGAACTGTGTGTAGGTGTGGCCAGCAGAGCCCTCGGGGGCCACCTCCACGCTGGGCCTGCGGCAGTTGTCACAGCGCCAGCCCTGCGGGGACACAACGGGACCGTCAGTGCCGTGGCCAAGGGGCTGCCAGGGCTCACAGAGTCCCACACTGGGCTGGGTTAGGCTGGGAGGGAGCCTAAAGCTCATCCCATTCCATTCCCCTGCCGTGGGCAGGGACACCTCCCACCATCCCAGGTTGCTCCAAGCACCATCCAGCTTGGCCTTGGACACTTCCAGGGATCCAGGGGCAGCCACAGCTTCTCTGGGCACCCTGTGCCAGGGCTTCCCCACCCTCACAGGGAAGGATTTCTTCCTCATCTACCCTCTGAACCTATCCTCCTTCAGCCTACAGCCATTAATTCATGAGCATTCATACATGAGGCTAGAGCCACCAGCACCAATGAGGCTGCTCCTGTTACACCACACAGGCACTGATGCAAGCACTCCAGCTCTCCTAATTACTTTTCTTCTTGTATGTTTTGGCCCCTTCCATGGCTTGAAACCCATCAGCCTGAGAAGTGCAGCCCAGCACAGCCTGTCTATCCCATGTCCAAGCTAACACACCCCTCCTGCTCACCTGCTGTCCTCCGTAACAAGTGCAGGAGCAGATGGCCCCAAAGTATTCCTTCTGCCACTGCTCCCCAACGTGGTACATCTTCCCATCATCATAGCACGTGGTCTCATCTGTGGAGGCACAGGCAGAGCTCAGGAACTGGGCCTGGCTTGGCTTTAAGCATTCTCAAAGCAGCCTGGTGACCAGAAGGGGAGCCCCTGGGGAAATGTGCTCTCCTTGTCTGATCAGAGGCTCCCTGACTGGCAAGGGAACGTCAGACATGCTCACACCTCTCCAGACACTTTAACCTGCAACAGGAGGGTGTTTTCCTGACAAGAGCAAAGCAGTTTAAGTCACAGTGTGAAGGCCTTGAGGTGACAGGCCCTGCAGGAAAGTCCAGCTGGGGAAAATCCACCCCTCTGAGAGCAGTGACATGTCCCTGGTGTGCAGCTCCAGGGCCAGAGGCAGACAGGTACTCAGTGTGCTGTGACCTGAGCTAACAAAAGGTTTTCTTCTTTTCAAGCTCAAGAATGTGAGATTTATGCCTTCATCTCTTGTGAGAACAGACTGAAGCTGTCACCAGTTCAGCCTGAATCAGAAACACTGATAATCTGCTTGTTCCCCTGGCAGGACACAGCTGAGACTTCCCTGACTGAGAGCTCAGACTAAAACAGGAGAAAGACACTTACGAGGTTCACACTTGAATTCTCCTTTTCCATTCCCAAGGCAGGTGCAGCTCATCATCTGGCCATTCTCCCCTTGCCTGTCCCACTTCTCCCCAATCTTGTAGTTAACTCCATTGTCATGGCACCACTCTGGAGAAGGCAGAGGAACAAGAATCAGGAGCTATCACACAGGAACAGGAGGAAAACAGCTTGGCAATGTCTCAGGAAAGGCAGGAGAAAGAATCTTCTCAGCTCATCCAAGTCCCAAGGAGGAAATGGGTTCAGGTCCTGCAGTTTAACTGCTGAAGGCTGTTTCAGCTCTGGGAAATATGTAGAGGCTCTTGGAAAAAAAGTAGGATGTGACAAAGAGTGGGGAGGAGAGGTTTGGTTCATAGGAGATGAAAAAAAATAAAAAGGAATTTAACAGCTGTGGGGCAGGAGAGGAGAAAAAAATTTAAATGCTCTTTTTTGTGCAAACATCCAGCATAAAATTTACCACATTCTCGCAAGACAATGGCTAAGCCATGTGTATCAAATAATGAAATATAAATATTAATCCTGTAAAATAAGCATCTTTTCTTGTAAAATTAAGTGTCTTCACATAGACTCCTCTGAATCTATGCAAATTGCAGAAATACTCTCTTTGCTGAGCTTATTCCACAATTTAAAAGCCTAATTTCAATTAGCTGCATATGTGTTGTGTTAAGCTGCTCAATCATAGACTTTTGTTCCATTCCCTTATGTCAAGTTGGATATTTTTCCATGTAAACCACAGTTCTGCAAAGAATAAAACTTAATGCCCTGAGCAGAAGTGTTAGAAAATTAGAAAACGAGTTTTGCAAGCTGCTTTGCAAAGGCTGCCTGCAATGCAAACCAGATTTACTGTAATACCAGCACTGGCTGTAACACCCACTGAAATCCACACTTTCCCATATTACCATGTCTGGCAAGGTAAAAAAGTCTCTTATCAATACAATATTGATTGCTGCTGATGGCAATTCTAGATTAGCTGCACAGCTCAGAGGCAACCAAAGTTTTCCATCACTTCTTCTCATGATGCAAAACACCGCTTTGGTTCAAGGACTTCAGACAGATCCTGCATCATGTTTGGCTGAGGCTGATTCTGTCAAACATGGCACTGGTGCTGGGGGAGAGTGGGGATGGGGATGGTTAACAGCAAGCTACTCACTAGAAGAGTCACATCTGAAATGGCCACTGCCAAAGCCTAAACACTGGCACCAGAGCTTAAAGCCAGTTTCAGATAAGCGCTCCCATTCCTCGCCAATGGAATAGAAGGAGCCAGTGTAAGTATCAAAGCAGGTGTCGTCAGCTGGCTGGTTTAATCCTTCAGACACTGCAACAGAAAAAAGAGAAGAATCAGGCATCACACACAGCAGTGGGAACTGCTGAAAGACAGAATGATTTTCAGTGAACACACGCTTTTTTCTTCTTGTAATATCCTGGCAGTAATGGAACTACCCCATGGGCATACACTTGATGGTTGTCAGCAGCCCAGCTCCCTGTGATTTTTTTTCCATTTGCATGTGTCAGAGCAGCTGAATGATAAAAAAAACTTGACACAAAGGCTATTTTCATTTGGATTTGCCAAGTTTCAAGCAAGTGTGAGTTTTTGCACTTGCTGCTGGTGAGCAAAAACCTGACTCTGCCTGTTTTAAGGAGAAAATGTGCTGGAAGATGCTGAGGAGCAGCAGGGGGGTTGCTAGCTGCATGTGCACTTTTTTGGGGTGCTGCAGGTTGTGTTGTGGTAGGGGGATGGGAGAAGGAGAGCAGACCCTGTTGTTGGGCAGAGTGATCTGTCACCTGAGGTGTGTGCCTTGGCTGGTGGGTGCTTTACACCCACCAGGTCAGGGTGTGATGAGCAGGGTCAAGAGCTGATGGTCCTGTCTGTGACAGATACAAGGTACCAGTGACTCTGACTCCCTTTAAGCACAGCAAATACCAGATCTCTCTTGGGGCCTTGGGGTGTGTCTGGAGCCTCAAAGCACATTCCTGTGCTTACACAGAAGCTCAGGACAGCTCCCATCCCACCATCAGCGTGGGTCAGTTATCCAAAACCAGACAACTTCACAAATCACTTGTCCCAGTGTCCTGCTATGACCCATCCTTGTCAGAAGTTTCCTTTCTGAACTGTTGTCAAGCTTGGGCACCAGGTAGGTTACCCTGAGTAAGGGGAGTGAGGCAGGGGCTGCACAGGTTCAGCCAGACTCCCTAGGGCCATTCCTTACCAGTATTGCCAACTGTGACCACCTCCTCCAGCACCTTCTGCCTCCGGTGATCCTTCAGGGCTTCCACTATGATGTTGTAGGTGGCCCCTCTTGTAAGACCCTTGAGCGTGGCACTAGAGGAAGTGCCAGGAACCCTGAACTGCAACAAGAGACAATGCAAGGTCACCAGAAAGGTGGGAGGGAATCCCCTTTAGGTGCTATGTCTCTCAGAGGAAAGACAGGGTGTTCAGGATGACCCCTATGCTCTGTTCCATGATCGAGCCAGACCACTCCCCTTAGATACTCTGAGAACTTCAAACTTCAAACCAAGTTAGACTTGGCTACTCTGGATCACAAGGGGTTAGTTTTGCCATTTCAAGGAAACCAAGGCAGACACAGGAAGAGTCTTGTAGCTTGGAGAAGCAGCACCTCAATCTTTGAAACTCCCACTCAGCTTGCTGCTCCCTTCCCTGGTGGAATGTCCCTGCTGACCATCATTTCAGTTTCCTGGTTTTGGCAGTTTTATCCTGTAGCCTTTTCCATAAAGGAGACAAGGGAGGCTTTCATCCATCCCGGTCTCAGCTATGTGTTAAACAGACTCCTTAGGCTAATTCCTGCCACTCCCTCAGCACAGCAAAGCGGGACTGGGAGACTCTCAGGTGAGAAAGAGGTGAGGCCACCCCACGGCTGTGGTTACCTGCAGAGTGTCCTCATCGTGGCTGACGGGCTGGCAGGAGATGATGTACTCGGAGCTCTCCAGCAGGGGCCTCCAGGAGATGGTGGTGTGGGACAGGGCCTCCTGCCCCGTGCTGTCGTTGCGCCGGGGCCCGCGGGAGTGAGGGAACGAGGGCTCCACCACGATGGGCACCTGGTATCCCGGGATCTCCAGGGCTTCATCCACACTGGGCAGCGGCCGGCGTGACCCTGGCCTGAGGGGAGTGGCCGTGGTGGGGCCGGGCCGCCTGTAGCCGTGCTCCTCGAAGAAGACTTGCTGCCCCTGGTGTCCCACGGTCTGAGGGTGCCCAGAGGAGGCTGGAAGTTGGATACCGTTGCCATTGTCATACCTGTTGTTGGTGAGGTAAGGGGTCCCCTCGTCAATGGAAGGCACGTCCAGGATGTCGGGCTGGTTGGGGTGTGGTCTGCTGATCAGCGTGGGAAGCTCATCTGGCCAAAGAAAGGTTAAGAGGCCATCAAGCAAAGCAAGAATGGCAGATCAAATAGCTGTATTACATCACTCCAAGCATCAAATATTAGCAACTACCCCAAGATGCAACACACGTTTTATGACCTTGCATAATTCCCTCTCTGTATCTTTCACACCTAGGCATAAGAAGTGTGCTGGTATGACATTTTCATACAGCTGAGTGACCCTTTGGAGCACTGCCACCCAAAGAAGCCACCACCACTGCTCAAAGTGAGAAGAAACAATTACAAGAGATAGTTGCAGGTTATCATTTTAAGAGGAATCGCTGGTGAGCGGGAAGAAACCTGCTCCTTGATCATATTTGGATGTCCAGCTGGTGTTTTGCTTGCTACAGGTATCTCAGTCTCATACTGTGAAAGTTGCAAAGTAAGAGGAATGCAACGGTCAACAAATTGAATGGATTCTGCATTTGATGCCATCAAGTGTTAGACAGTAATGTTAACCCTGATTTAATTATCCATTAGATACCCAAGCAAGACTCCAGCACCAAGCACACTGTTCTGTTGCTAGTGTTCAAACACAGGTAAACGTGATTAATATAAATTTGGAAGTGTACCTCCTGCACCCTTAGAAAGGAAAACCTCCTTACAAAGCCTATTTGACTCAAAGAAAAGGTGTGGCTGAGTGGTGTGAACAGGATATTTTTAAAAACATTATTATTTCAGTCCTCCACAAGTGTCCTCCAATGTCTTTCACACTGCATTCCCCAAGTGGAAGATCTCTCCTGCTGGCACACAACAATCCAGAGCTTTGTTTACCTGTCCTTTTCCTGCCAACCAGCGGTTCACTCTTCTGATTGTTCTTCACAGCAATGATGTAGATGATGTATTCAGTGCCAGGTTCCAAACCTAGGGAGGGAGGAAGGACACAGAACAATTTTAGACTTATGAGTTGCTTTTCTTTTATGATTATGTGTGAGAACTAAGGCAGAATGAGAGGTGGGTGTGGCTACAGTATCGGATATGTGCGCTTCACACCCGAGATTTTCAGGACAGTGCAGAGAGTTCAGCCTCCTGTTCCTCAGAGCAAGTTTGCAATCTGACTGTGTCAGCTGGGATAATAGACCCAAACATAAAGGATCTTTAGCATGTGTGACTGGTGAGGTGCCAGAATCAGGGGCTTTTCTTCCTTGGAAGGACAACAATTGTGGTGACAGTGAAAACAAGCACCTGACTCTTCAAATGTGGCGGTTGTTCTGATCAGTGAAATGGAATGTCTTTGTAGGACAGGTGTGCTTACAGGACCACTCTAGTACTGGAAACCACAATAAAGGAACACAATTTTCTCTATTAGCTCATCATCAACACATTTTATAATTAGGCCTTCCCCCTCCCTCCCTCTCTCCTGAAATTCAAGAGTTTCAGGTGAAGAGCTCCCAGACAGAAGAGCGTTACCAGTAATGGTCGCCTCGGTGGTGCCGGGCCGGGGCCGAGGCAGGACCTCCTTGACTGGTGAGCCAGGCTTCTCATATCTGATGATGTAGCCCGTGATCTTGGCTCGGGGAGGCTGCCAGGTGATCAGCAGGGAGTTGCTCGTGGTTGTAAGGAAGCGCAGGTTAGAAGGAGCATCGATAGCTGGGGTGGAAACAAAAGGGTTTAACAAGTCAAATGCAGGAAAGATTAGCATGTTCTTCACCTGAGCCACACCTGCTTGACACCCTTCTCAAACCTATTGCTGTAAGTCACAGGAAATATGAGATGTGATCAGACAGACAACTCCTAACTGGCCATATGTGATTACTGTGTGCTAACATGGGCAAAAAGGTCAGACAAGATCATTACCAGTGGAGGCATCCAGTACCACTGGGGAGCTGCGTGCATTCTCGTTCAGAGTGTACAGGTAGATCTTGTAGTCAGTGCCAGGCTGCAGGCCTAAAATGAAGTTGAAACACAAATGTTAGATAAGGGGAGGAAGCCATCTAAAATGGCCTTTCAGAAGGTCTTTCAATAACCTCTTATTGGAGCCTAGTCTTGATGCCTCAGATATTTTTCCCCATCTTTTGTTCCTATAGTGTTTCTCATGAAACTATATAGTTTCTCATGAAAGATATTCAATTCCAAAACAAGAACCCAGTGTTACTTTCTGATATGACTGTGCAGCTGCAGAAGCCCTCACTTACCAGTGATAGTGTAACTCCTGAGTTCAGGGCTGATTGTCCTCTGAATGGGGGTCTGGCCACCTGCAGGGACAGCCTCCACCAGGAAGCCAGTGATGGTCTCAGTCTTGGTCCTCCAGGTGATGGTGATGGTTGTCTCAGTGACATCTGTCACCCGGGGCCTGCGAGGGGGACTCACATCTGCACCACAAGGGAAAGGGTCCTGTCAGTGCAGTGGGGACTGGCAATCTCATCAGCCAAGTGTTGGTGAGGCCTGGGATGGAGCTTTGCCCAGAGCCCCACCTCAGACACAGAGCAGGCTCCCAGCCTCTGTACCCACACAGCCCCAGGTGGTCATATGGGGAGGGCCAGCACTTACTTTCAAGGGTTGTGACCACCCCCTGGGCTGGTCTGCTGGTCAGGGAGTCCTTCAGGGCATACACACTCACTTCATACTTGGTTGCTACCTAGAATGGACAGGGTTACATCATGTTACAAGAAGGACCTGTCACAGGAGGAAATCTCCTGCCCACAGTCAGTGTTTGGTGGAGCCACATTCCTCAGTCACCACTTACTGAAATATGAAACCTTAAAATACATTGGGGAAGGATTGATGGGATCATTCTAATTATTTCCAGCTGTAATAAAAGAGTAGGCATGCACCCTGGCACACTGTGCACACTCAGGAGCAGAAGAAATCGTGGAAGAAGCTTATTTACCACCCCTCGTTTTAGAATCTGTGCTTCAAAGCTGATTCTTCAGAGAAACTCTAATTTCCCTCCTATTTTTCCCAGGGTTAATGGATGCCATTTGCTATGATAAGGAATCAAATAATGTGAATAAAAGAATTGTGTAAGTAGCATCATGGGGGGTTTTTGTCCTTGGCTGCATCAGACCATGGGTGCGCCTAGATTAGAATGTTTTTTAAGGCTCATTTTTGAAAATGATGCATAGAACTCCTTAAAAACAGATCAGTAGCTTTTTAAGATTGCAGGAACCATAAAAGCAGTTATTTTTCAGCCTTCTCCAGTTCAGGAACTCCTGAAATGTTTCCAGTGGAGAAGATGGCTATATAGCAAATTTAAGCTCACTCACAAAAGACTTGCATTTTTAACTTATATTTTGCAGATATCTTAAAAATAGGCAATAGACTGCCAGAGCTCGCATATCACAGCTTGAAATCTCTGCGTTAGATCACTTTATCTGACCTCTTTTGTGAAAGATGAGTAAAAGCATTTTGCTGGGTTACTTTTGATTGTGAACCTGGTAATTTGCATTTGATTAGGCATCCAGTCTCTCAGTGCTAGACGAGGAAGGGGGTAGAATGCAGCCCCAGCAGGCCAATTACTTGCCTTTTAAGAAAACTACAGTACTGAGTAGCTACAAGTCTGACTTGCCACGACCTTCAGAGCCAGACCCTTAGGAGCTGTAATGATCTACTTCAACTGAAGCTCCTGACACAGGAATCTCAAATTTCTTCCAAAATCTCCTTCCCACAACACAAAGAAAAAAGTTACCATCAAGCCAGACACGACTGCAGATGTGCTGTCTGGAGAAAGGTTGATCTCTTTCATAGGACCAGTCTTTTCTTTGGGGTTCACTCTGACTCTGTAGCCAGTGAGGCGAACATTTGGTGCGTTCCAGTTGATGGTGAGGCTGGTGGGAGTTACCTGAGTAAACTTCAGGTTTGTTGGAGGTGGAATTGCTGCAAAAATCCAGATTGGCACATGGTTACTTTAAAAAAAAAGACAGTCTTGGATAAGACAATATTCTCTCCTGAACACAAAACAGGTTTAGGCCAGGAAAGTGGAGTGCCCTTTGCAAACACAGGCATAAAGCACTGTGGGAGAGGACACGTTGTTCAGGAGAAGATTCTCAAACCTACACCAATACTTTACAGCAGAAATAAGGAGATATCGATGCTTCAGCCCTGAAGGTAAGTGAGCAATGACATTTGCTATGATATAAGGTAAAGGCTTGGGAAGGTGCTTAAATCTCTAGTAGGCCAGTTTGTTTTAATGATTCTACCAGTCTCTCTGCTTTTCATCACACAGCTCACGGTTTAGTCCTGTGCTGCACTTGCCCCTGTCTGTTCATTTCCAAAACACGATGGATGATTTAAAAAAGTGAGTAAGAAGCAGGCTCAGGAATTGCAGAGAAGATATAAAAATACTGCAAATGGAGAGGGGAAGCATTTTACAGCCACTTACACAGCGAGCAAGGCAGTGGAAAAGCAGAGCTGTGGTGGCCATGAGGCTCATCACACATGAGCCTGTCCACGGGCTAACACTTCCACTATCCTTACAAACAAATGCTTGCCTAAAAAAAAAAAGGAGTGTCCACTGAAATATTTTCTTGCCTTACTGTTGGTAAGCCTGGGGCTGTAAACAGAGCAAAGATACACCTTACCACAGTGCCCACTATGGCACATTGCTATCAAAGCTTTTCAGCTTTACAAAGTGGAAAAACAAGATAATTCTTCTTTCTGGCTTTGCTCAGGGCTCAATCTAAAGCCCACAAGAGTCGATGGAAAGTCTTGAATGACTTCAAATCCACTTTTGAACAGCCCACAAAAGGTAAACCACAGAGGGTGGGTTTGAAAAAGTACTGTATTTGCATTTCTGGCAGGTAGTCAGCCAGCTGTTCTATCATTACATCACTTTGCTCCAGTTTAGCACAGCAGATCTGTACACTAGGACCCACTGAATTCATTCCACCCCTGGAATTAAAGTGCCAACTTTTCAGCCACCAATGAGCCTTTATTACATAGGTGCTACCTGTCTTCGTAATAAAGTCACATCTGGTAATGCTGGAAGCTTGCCAATGGATTCCATATTGCTGGAAGCAATGCTAAGCTAATTCCTTGCAATAATTTTCCTTTTTCATCAAGGAATTTTCAATGCATGGAATTGCAGCTGGATCAGCCTGGCACAGAAGGCACTCTCCTGTGGAGCTGATGAGGATGCAGGTGTGGGCATGCAGTGGGCTGTGGTCCCTAGGGCAGTGCCAGTGAGGGATCTGCAGGCTCTGTGACACCTGAGGGTCCAGCAATCTCCCAGCCCCTCCTGCTGATCCTTGGCTCCAACAGCAAGATCCCTGGGGCATGAAAGCTGCCCTCATCTCTTGTAGGTCACTACCTGTGCTTTCAGGTGTCCCATACCTTGAAGGCAAGACAAGAGCGTTGTGAGAGCCCTCACCATGGATCAGGCTCCGTGCCCAGGGACAGGACACCACTGGACACCCCTCCCTCCTTTCTCTAGGACATGCTCCTGCAATCCTGCTCTCTGGCCTGCCTTCCCTGCCGTGTATGCAGGCTGACTGTGCTGGCAGGCAGCTCTCTGGCTCCAGCTAAGCCATCCCTCAGGAGCAATCCCATCCCCTGGGCTGCCCCCGGGGCCGTCCCGGCACGGAGCACCAGTTGCACACGGAAGCACACGTTACCCCTCAGGGGTGCTGCCATGGCCTGCTGGGGGTGGTGGGAGCTGTACCTGTGGACTGGGTCCCAGTGAGGGGCAGGCTCTCCATGTCATCGTAAATGGCAACGATATTGATAGTGTACTCAGAACCTGGCCTGAGGCCATGCAGCTCAGCAGTGTCTTCTTCGCCCCCTGGGGCCGGCAATAGCTCATGGATTCCATCCTCAGGGCTTGAGTAGGTCACCCTGTACCTGGTGACTTGCCCCTGAGGGCTTTCCCAAGCAATTTTGATGGAATCAACATCCACCTCAGTGAATGTTAGTCCTTTAGGGCGGTCAATGTCTGTTAGGCAAATTAACGGTAAGAGGTTAAGTGATAAAAAGCAGGTTTGTGGGTGAGGAAAATAAAAAGCATTTCGATTACATGCAAAGCAGTTTTCAGTTTGGCATGGCAAGGAGGCAATGGATTCTCCTCTGTGCTGCACCTTGCACACATGCTTACATCCCTAAGCCTGAGTTTGCAGGTGCCAGGCAGCAGGAAGGCAATTTTGGCTTTGCTGAAACCAAAAGGACCTGCATTGCCACCTTCAAAGCAGCCAGGATGCCAATTCTCACCTATTTGAGTCCCTTGGCACCAAAACCCCTGTCCCACAACTCTAGTAGCATCAAGCTACCTTAAAAGTGGACAAGAGAAAAAAAGAAATGGGAATGTTAAGTCCCACTTCTCTCATGTAAATGTTTGCTAGTGCCACAGGCAGCCAGAGAACCCACCTGGCTCTGTAAGCTTGGGTTCATGCAGCACTTGCTGTTCACTACTGTGAGCTGCTGTGCAAAGTGCCAGTCCAAGGAGAATCCATCCCGCTGTTTTCTTTCATAAATTAATGTCCAATTAACACACCTCATCAAGAAAGCAAAATTACTCAGCATATGATATTGTAAAATCAGTTAGAAACAAATTTTCCAGCTTTGTATTGAGTGCACATGGAATGTCCACAGGTGCAACTGGGTGATATGCACACCTCCCAATTAAACCAATTCATGGGATTTTCCTGGCAAGGTGGGAGCTCAGAGCAGGGGAAGCAAGCCTTGTTCCTCAGAAGTCTGGAGTGGCTATCACAGAAACACACCCATCTGTTACATAAAATGGGAGGATCTGGCATGTAATTTTTGTACTGGATCAAAATCATGCTTTTCTAAAACGTTTCATCTTTTTCATTTGCCATGTTGTATTAGTCCTCAATTTTCTACCTTTTCTAGTTGGCAAAGGTGATTTTTGTCCAGAAATTTGTCGGTATGAATGTGGACTCTTGACTCATCTCTGCAGTAGAGAAGCTCCTGTTGTCTGCAGTGTTTGTGGCTGAGTCATGGTTTTGAATACGAGCTTGAGCAGGGAAATGAGAATCACACAAATCCCAACCCCAGAGGTATCCCTCAAAAGCACTTTACCTCAAATATAACCCTGAGTCACAAGGTCCCTCCTGTGTCCCCTCTGTGTCCAGAGCAGGACTGCTGTTTTATACACAGCACCTCAGCCCTGGAATTACTCTTTGTTTTGCAGTGCTTCACCCCAAGTTCTTGGTATAACCCATGTGGTTTCCCTTACTCCCTTGCACACGGCAAGTGCTCCTAAGCCCAGTCCAGTCCCTTGACAGCAATCACCTTTGCCACCTAGCTCCACACAAAGGAGATCCTTGCACATTTTATCCACTGATTGGCTGATGGCAAACGAAACCCCGAAAGATTCTGTGGCTTTAGTGAAAGAAAATGAGAAGAGCAGCACTTTGAGGGGGCGGGAAATTGCATTTTGGCAGTGTCTGAGGCAGAGGGACTGTGTTTCTGCTGGAATCTGCAGTTTAGGTGCATGGTACTACTTCTCACAGGGCAGACCACTTCACACTCTCCTGGAGACCAGGCCCCTGGCTTTTGCTTTCCCTGGGAATGTGGTGGTAGGTTCAGACATCAATAGAAAACATGTGTTTGTTCCCATGAAGTGAAATACATACTGGTGACAGCTGTCTGAACCAAGGGCTGGCTCTCCCCGTTCTGATTCTGGGCAGCGACACTGACCGTGTACTCCACTGTGGGCTGCAGGCCTTCAATAGTGACTTGAGTTTGATCTGGCAGGAAAGAACACCATCAGTCAGAAAGAACAGCACAAAGCTGCAGAGTGCTGGCCTTGAATGAATAGCCTGTCTAAGCCATACCATGAATAAATGTCATTAAAACAAGGTGGGACTGAGAAATTAAATTCGCCTTTAAATTGCACCATATTTCTCCAGTAGTGCACAACTGTAATTTGTACCTGCTCCAAGGCTCCACAGCTGAAAGGGCAGGTTAGCAGAGTGGGTAGAACAAGGCACAGGGAGATCAGCTTTCATCATTTTTTTAGGATAAGACTGACCATCAACTCAGCTGCATCAGAAGCATCCCTGAGTGCTTTGCTGATCCTGCAAAATGCAGTTTTCCTGAGAGCTGACATGGCAGGTTCCACAGGTACTACACTACAGACCTGTAGTGTATATGACTGAATCCTGCTGTGACCAAGGGTCATGTTACGTGACTTCCAAAAGGATTTCAGAGCAACTTTTGCTGGAAAACCCAATGGTATTTCTTTGAAATGCAGGTGCTTTTCATGCACACTGAGGCTGCCATGAACAAGCTTTTGCAGCACAGTGGTGTCAAAGAAACACGAAGCTTTCGGGGCAAAAATCTGCCCGAGCTCATCTGTCCTGGATGAGACAGAACTGAAAATCAGCAGGATGGCAGAAAAAAAAAAAGGTACAAGCAGCAGCAGGATTTCAGTGGTCACATCTTGCATTCTTTACAGACCCAGTGAAGGATGAGATGACTCTTACCTGCAGGGACAGTTTTTGTTTTTGTGGGCCCATGTCCATTCTTGGGGACAGCAGTCACCCGATACCCTGTGACTGGGGATGTTGAAGGGAGCCACCTGATGCTGATACTGTTGTCCTGGACATCAGTCACTTGCATCTGGGATGGTGTGTCTATTTCTGGGCAACAAAAATAATTTTTCTGAGCATGTTGGTACAGGAAGCCCTCCCTCCACTGTTGTGTCCTGGCTGAATTTTATTTTGTACTGCTGGGAAGAGAAAACCCACATTGCTATTCATTGGTCTCTCATGCTAACCCCAAAGCAAAAAAGCCTTAACCATGATGTGTGGGTGAGTGATCTGATATCAATGTAAGTTGAGGATTTTTGTTGTTTTAAAGGCTACTAAATGCCTTCATCTGCAGCTACAGCAGGAGTAGGATTAGGCTATATCCAAATCAGGAGTGAGATAACAATCCTGGCATTACAAAATTAGGTCTCCTCAGGATCACAATCTGACAGTGAAGCACAAGAGTTAAGCCAGCAGTGACCTCAACATTTTGAGAGCCCAACAGGATTTCTACTCTGCAGTGAGCAGTTGAGCACTGCTTTTATCCCCATCTGCACTCCACAGGGTTTCCCTTCTCCAAGTCAACAGTCCCCTTTTGTGCCATGTCAGTTATCATGCTGGGCCACCAAGATACACAGCTCCACTGAAACTGCTGGCCTTACAGCCCATGGCTTCTAACAGAAACCAGGGATCAGTGATGCACATTTATGGGGAACAGCCAACACAAAGCTGTGAGGGTTTTTGCCTTGTTTGGTTTAATCAGGTCTCACCTGTTCTGTAGGTGACAGTGACTGGCTTGCTGCTGGCAGGGCTGTCTCCACGGCCAGTTACAGCATACACAGTGATGGTGTATTCCACACCAGGCTTGATGCCAGTGATGGTGGCAGTAGACACGGTGCCAGGCACTGTGAACTCCTGCACTGGGCTGCTTCCACCTAGGAAGAGTAGGTTAAGAAAGAAATGTGATGGAGCTGTAAAGCATACATTTCAAATCTCTACAAAAACCAGGACAGTCCTATGTGCACCAAGCTGAGGACAGGACCCTATTGATTTCAGTGGCTGTTGGGTCAAAGCTGTTTTGGCCATTTCAAGGAAAAGAATCAAATATGTACACAGAACCACCTGTAAAATTACTGGAATACACCAGATGCTCTTTGTTTTGGGTAGACAAAATATGATTTGCTGTTTTTTTAAAAAAGGCACCTGTATGTCTGCTACAGCCCAAGGTGCTGTAAAAAAAAGCTGTTTGCTTTCATGGCCTCAGAACAGTTTCTGGTCTGGGAACATCTGTAGCAGCCTGCCCTCACCTGTTTCACCGTAAGTGATCCGGTAGTATCTGACTGTCACTGCAGGAGCATCCCAGGAAATCCTGAGGCTGGTGGGGCTGGTAGGAGTGACTTCCAGGTCCCTTGGAACATCAGACACTGGAAAAACAGAGAATTGAGAAGGGAGTTTAAACACAGTTGTACATCAGCTACGTACTCCACTTATACCGTGCTCCTCTGCCACTCATCTGTGTGTCCTTTAGCTCGGGGCACACTCCTCTCCAAAGAGATGTACCTGGCTAAAAACCACTGGCACTGGACTGGATTTAGTGAAAACAGCTCTGCTGGGCCTAGAAACATCTGAAAGCAGCATGGGTCCTCCCACCTTTTTCTAAATCAGGCCCTACCTCACTTCACAGGCATTTCCTCATGAGCAAAGCTGGCAGGGGAGCTGTGGTTTAACAAATCCTGCCTTGCTGGAGGACACTCCAAAGCCAGCACTCCCTCCGGGCTCACCTGTGGTCTGCTGGCCAACCAAGGGCAGGCTCTCCTCCCTGCCGTTGACGGCGATGATGCTGACCACGTACTCAGTGCCTGGCTGCAGGCTGGTGAGGGTGATGGAGTTCCTGGAGGGGGGCACCCTCTCCTCCTTGGGCCGGGCCCCGCCCTGCTCGGGCTGGTAGCGGATCCTGTAGCCCGTGATGGTGGCGCGGGGAGCGATCCAGTGCACCGTGAAGGAGTTGGCCGTGATGTCCGAGAAGTCCAGGCCCGTGGGGGAATCCAGACCTGGGGGGGGGGTTCAAGAGACACAAGGCTGAGCTCAACCCAAACTGCTTGGTGTGCGAAATGGATTTGTTGAGAATTCTCAAAGGCTCACAAACTATGCCTGTAATCATCTGTATGCAAACTTGGAGATAGAAAGTGCTGACTCGGAAATGCCACAGAATAGGACAAACACTGTTGAGAGAGAAATGGAACCAGAAACAAGTTTCAAATGATGGCCTTGAAAATAAGACTAGATACTTAGAACTATAAAAATGCATTGTAGCAGGACCCACAAGGGGTAATTTTAGGTGACTGGCTTTGAGGCATTAACAGCATTGTGTGGCAAAAGCTGTTAGGACAATAAACACTTATAATGTAGTGTAATTAAGGAATAGTTTGGCTTCTGACTGTGAATTATAACATCTGTACTGTCTCACCCTTCACGTGAGACCGAAAATGGAATAGAAGTTTTAAAACACCTCTCAGTTGCCCCCTCTCTGGGTCAGAAAAAGGTATAATCCAACAGCATGGCATCACCACAGGGAAAAAACGTAATGAAGTCCTATTAATGAATTCGTAAAGGATGGCATTAACCACATATGCATCCAAGTACCTGTTTTCTGGATTCCATACAAAGGTGCACTCTCATGCTGCTCAGAAACACTGTAGACTCTCACCAGATATTCAGTGCCAGGGAGCAGGTCTGTGGGAGTTGAAGAACAGGAATTTGGACATGTTTCTTTGCTAACATCAAGAAGCTAATCAACCTGAACAATTCTAACTGCATGTCTTAGGAGACAATCAGGTTTTGCTTGGTGGAAGATCTGAGCCTCCAGGACAATCAAAAGTTTAAATCAGTTATTTTTTGTGGCATTATGGTTCCTTGCAGTGCTTTAGCCTGAAGGAGCATGACATCCTAGGTCATTGCTTCATTAGTTTGTGGAGACTGACTAGAAGCAATTACCTTTTTACAGGGTCCCTTCCAGTTATCTACTAGTTCAGTTATATACCAGGCCAAAGCTTTAGCTGATATAATTGAAATAGGGCCAAGGATTTCCAACACAGCTGTTCTAACTCAGACAAGCTCTAGATTTAGTTTTTTATTCTGAAAACAGGTTGTCTTTCACTTAGCCAACCAGAGTTTTGGACAGAGGAAAAAAATCCCCAGCTATAAATACAACACAGCTTTTACCCCAAGAACTAATGTCAGCTCTTAGAAAATGCCCACATTTTGCTGTCATGTCCTATAAGGTTCCAGAACAGGATGTGTTTTCTGGTCTGAGCATACAAAGTCAAAGAAGCAATGACCTTTTGCATATTCTGATGCTCTCCCTGAACCTCTGCACTGAGAGTCCTTGACATTATTGGCAAACCAGGTGAACAACATGTCTTTACTGTTAATACCTAACTAGGCTGCAAATCAATGCAAGTTGCCTCACAGCCTGATTCATCACTGTCCTTGGATTGATAGGAAAAAACTTGCCTGTGGTTTGGCTTTAACTTGGGTAAAGCTAGAGGCCAAACCCCACTTGGTGTGAGTTTGTATGAGGCTATTTGCAACATCACTTTAGATCAGCTGAGAATTTGGCCAGCCATACCTAAATGATTTTCTTTTTTGCCTCAACTTGTGTCACGTGGACCTTCTCACCCTCTACAACTACTTGAAAGGAGGTTGTAGCAAGGTGGGGGTCAGTCTCTTCTGCCAGGCAACAATGATGGGACAAGCAAAGACCTCAAGCTGCACTAGGGGAGGTTGAAATTGGATATCAGGAAAAATTTCTTCACTGAAAGGTTGGTCAGGTGTGGAGTCACCATCCTTGGAAGTGTTTAGGGGGTGTGTGGATTGGCACTTGGGGATATGGCCTGGTGGTGAGCACAGTGGTGCTGAGTTGATGGTTCAACTCGATAACCTTGGAGGTCTTTTCTCTTAACAACCTCACAAATTTATGATGAGGGGCTTCTCATGTTTGTCTGACTTCTGCAGGCAACCCACTTACTTGTTAGGATGACCATGTTGTCTGAGGGTGAGACTGTCACCTCTGCAACATCATCCTCCTTCTTGGCGGGGGAGTAGCGCACCAGGAAACCGCTCAGCACGATGGAGGTGGGGGCAGTCCAGGTCACCCTCATGGTGTCAGGCCCCACGTTAGTGAAGCGCAGGTCAGTGGGAGGAGGCACAGCTACACAGCAAAGAACAAACCTACCTCAGTTCTCAGATTCGTATTGATCAAGGTGTCTGTTCAGGGAATCAACCACCAGAGAAAAGTATCTCATGCACAACAGACTACGGCATCAGACTCATGCAAACAGACTTCTAAACTACACTTGGTTCTACTACGGTTAAGAGAAAAAAAAAATGTATCTGCACTACTGTCAGGCTGCTTTAACCTCTTGGCTACTCCTGATATGTTAAATGTACCCCTCAGGGCTAATTTAAAAACAAGGTAGCAAGTTTCAGTAATGTGCTTCTAGCAGCTGGATTTTGTATTACAGATGTGGTGCCAAGAGAGGTTTAAAGTTGCCATACAGCAGCTTACAGATGGAAAAGTAATCTCATCTAGAATCCATACATGCACACAACAGGAGAGGAGAGGGCATATCACTAATTTCCTATGACTCTACTTCTACTCGTGTCGAAGGATTTACAGCCTCAGGACTTTCAAACACAACAGGATTTCATGCAAGAACCAGTTTCCAGCTCGCCCTCAGCTCATGCACTATAGAGACCCTTGACGGTGTGGCATGGCTGTCACTGGCATGTACTCAGGGAGTGGTGCCCATCTGCATCCTTTGGGGCATTGTGGAAAGAGTGGGGCCACCACAGAAATGAGCTGCTGGAAGCTCAAACAGCTGTCAAGGCTGGAGGGTGTCTACTGATCTGCTCCGCCCTTTAGCACTCCTATTTTGGGGAATCACAGTTTTAAAGTCTGGCAAACACACTGCTCATGTTTCAGGCTCTTGATTCCAACTGGATCCTGGCAGTCTGAACAGCAGAAGGTGAATGAGCCTGGCAAGTCTGCAGTCATTCATGGTATTAAAACACTTCCAATTCAAAAACAAGGAGCACCACATCCATTCCCAGCTGCCATCTGGGGAAAGGAGCAAGCTGGGTCTGTCTGGCTTCCCCACAGCGAGTGGCTCAATTCCTCTTTGGACAAAGCCCCAGCACCTGGACAGCCAGTGACAGCCAGTGACACCACCCACGTCACAAAACACAGAAGTTTTCAAAATTCACCCGTTTGCTGTGTCAGAGTGGTAGGGGCGCTCTCTCCGCCATTAATGAGTGTGATTACACTGATGTCGTAATCAATGCCCGGCTCCAAGCCTGTCACTGTGTAGTATCCTACTGAGGAGTCCACAAAATCTTCAAAAATAGGGACACTTTCTCCTGCCGCAACTACTGTGATGCGGTACCCAATAATGGTGGAGGCATTTAACGGGGTCCACCTCAGGCCGATGCTCGAGTCAGTTATGTCAACAAAGCTTAGGTCAGTGAGCTGGGGCACCTCTAATGAGTTAAAGAGCAAAGTGGGAGAGGCAGAGACACACGGGGAGGCAAAAGAAAGACAAGGGAGAAAAAAGCAGTGTTCATCACTATCAACATCGACAGAACTCGGGAAGCAATGGCGGTGATATGCACAGTTTCTCTTGGGGTTTGGGGGAAAAGGAAGGATTTTGGTGTTTTTCATTGTGTTTTTTGCTTTTGCTGTTTTCAGTTTTCCTGTATTTACCCTTCAATGCAGTCTCCAGGTGCTTTCCTGAGCAGACAGAAGCTGAAACCCCAATCCCCTCAGAAGCTGAAACCCCAATCCTCTCTAGACATGTAATTTTCAAAGAGCCCTACAAGAGGCACTTAACTTGCAGCAAATTTACTTTGAGCAATGATAAGCCACAAAGACCCATCATGTTCTGACAAAAACATAGAAAACACAGCCCTTTTTTCTTTCTACAGGTAAATTACAAGAGAGCAAAGTTTACTGAAGTGTAAGTAAAACAACAGCTCTGCTGACTGACCCTCTAAAATCCTTGTTAAATGATGAATCTTATTTTTATCACTGGGATCACAAAAATATCAGCTCATTTGAAGGGGTTAAATCAGACCCTCAGCTGGTGAGAATCTTTGTAGAGTTCCAGGGTAGATCATCCACTGTCTGAACTATTTACACTGCACCTGGAGAAAAGCCTCAAATCCCTGCAATGGCTTGAGGGTCTGGCCCAGAATTCCTCAGGCTCTACTTACCAACTAACTGCTGCAAGGTATGTGCTAAAAACAGATGATACAGAACAGTAAGTAATAGAACACTTCCTTGGAAACAGGGTAAATGGTTAAAAATGACCTTTAGATGGTATTAATTTTATCAGAGTGACAACATCCCCAAATTCAGAGGTTATGCCCAGCACATGATGTGGCCAAGAGCCTGACACACGTGGCTAAAATTGTTCAAAATCTCGAGTTTTAGCCACTGAATAAGAATGCTCTTTAATGACCTTTTAGATGCTGCCTACATTTCTGTAGGGAAAATAAGCACAGCTGTGACTGTTTTCCCTATTGATATTATTCCATTAGCAAAGGTGCTCATTTCCTGCATGTTAGGATCAGCAGAATTGGGCAGGGAATGTGAAATTTTAGATGCATCTTTAATTGACAATGGCCAAATCTTCAGCTGCTCAAGTCAATAAACTGGTATTGATTTAAGCCACAAGATTTGGCTGTGTAACTTTATCAGGGTGATCCTGAAATCAGTGGGAGCTAATGGATGCTCTTCCTCGCTCAGGATCAGACATGAGTGAGTCAAAGATGCAGGACTCTGGATCCATTCTGTTCATTACAAGTTAGTGTGAAAAGAAATTACAGGACAGAAATATTGCTTTAATAATAGTGGTTATGTTCTATTTTGATGTCCCTCTTGGAAAACACTTACTTTACAGAATAGGTGCAAAAAAAAAAAAAAAGCCAATTTTCTGTAAAATAATTGTTTATCCACATGGAATGCATGTACCATATCACCTTTAAAGAGTTGTAAAAGCCAGACACATACATTCTTAGCTTTCCCCCACTGGAAGATGGTGAAGGGCTAAAGCTATTACTGCATAACTATGCAGCATCTCAGTATTAGTTCACCCCAGGGAGCATACAGCACTTCAGTGAAGCACAGAAATTTCAAAGCAGTGTTACAAGAGCAAGCAAACACAGTAGCTGGCATCATCTCAGAGCAGAAACAAAAAAACGAAGTCCTCACAAAGGAAAATTAAATGCAACCATTTGGGGAAATGCATATTAATTTTGCTACTGTGGCTACAAAGGCAGTTTCTGTAGTCCCCACAGATGCCATGTGAGGTGGCACACACCACTCTGTGTCCCAAGTGCTCCAGTGATGGACCTTTCCATCTTGGTTTTCCTCTCCATAGGGCTCAAGTGATCTTCTGCCACTACTGCTGCCAGACTTTCTCCTGTGCTCGCTTCCCACCCATACCTCTGTTCACATACTTCCTGTTCCCACCAGCTGTGCTCCAGATGCTGGGGCACTTCAGGGCTAAGTTAAATCCCTGCTGCTGCCCAGCTCTGTGTACTGATACAGCAGATCCATGTGCTGACCTGGGACACACAACATAGGCTGCCCATGCAGAGAAGTACACAGGTGTAAGAAGTTCTGACACATGCTGGAACGTGGCTATTCAGCTTATTGAGAATAGATGTGAAGTCTAAGCCCTCTACCATCAGACTAATACAAGTTCTGGAATCTAGAGCTCTCAGTGAGCTCAGCCATGTGAGCCTGGGCAGCTGAAATTGCTGCTCATCCTCTCGTTACCTGGTGTGATGGTTTCTGAGATGGGGACACTCTCCTGGTCATCCTTGACAGAGTAGACACTGACATTGTACTCCACGCCAGGGTTGAGGTTCTCAAAGGTGCAGGTGGTCTGATCTGCACCCACCACCTCCTCCAGGGTGGAGCCCTGCTGCCCATCGGTGGGAGCAGTGGTCACACGGTACCCACTGATGCCTGAAATACAGAGGCCAGTGTCAGGAATCATCTGCTGCATCCACTCACATCAGTCCTCAGGCTGAAGCAAACACATGACATTTTACAAGAGATTTTGCCACCCTGAGCCAAGCAGGAAAGAAGTTGCTTTGTCAAGCACCCCAAAATGAGCTTCCCATGCCACTCTCACGGCATTTCCGTTCCCTCTGAGACCTCACCAAACTGAGAATCTCAGAACCTCTCTCAGGACTCTGTCAGGAAAAGATTCAGCTACCAACAGAGGTTTTCAAAAACTCTCAATCCACCTTTTATGGGAGTCAATTCTGCAACTCCCATCAGCTACTGTGGGAGAAGAGTTCATCCAGAACATTGTCAGAACTTCTACACTCACTTTAGATAGCACAAACTCATTTGTCACTTCCAGAAATCTTTGTGGTACATTCTGCTTTCCTTCCCCCAGACAATTTTTCAACCACTGGAGATACCTGAAGAAACCCTTCAAGTCCTTAAAACAGCTGAAATATTCTAACATATTCACACTTCAAAATGGCATTTTACACAGAATGAAAATCACTGAGAGTCCTACAGCAAGTTGTAGTTAACGGTGAATTATATCCTTAAATGTATCTAGAAACATGTACATTTCTCTTCAAATTCATCAATGGCAAATTTCCCACCAAACTGAAAGGCACCATAGAAGTGTTAGCATTCTGCTACAAGAGGAGGTTTGAGCACAGAGTGAGTTCACAAGGTTACCTGGAGATGTGCTTCTCTCCCAAGAGACTATCAGGATGCCAGTGTCAGGACTGGACTGCAGGCGCAGGCCGGTTGGTGGAGCCAGTGCTGCAAGTGTTCAGACAAAGGGGTCACTGATGGCACTGAGAATCATGCTGGCTGCCTCAGCACCCCTCTCCCCATGACACCCTCAACCTTTGGAATTAGCCAAAAACATCCCCCTGAAGCTGTGACCCTGCATTGCATGAGCCAGTGCTGCTGTCACCTATGCACCCAAACGAAAAGCCAGACCATGACAGGGAGGGAAGACCAGAACTGCCTCCCAGAAGGCAGAGGGGAGTGGAAGAAGGAATGATGGTGGAAAAGGAGGTGCCATACGTGTGGTGACTCTCCTGACGATGGGGGTCTCTCTCTCCTGGCCATCCATCAGCACGGTGAGGCTGTAGGTGTACTCCACACCGGGGGTCAGCCCCGAGATGACGATGCTGCCCGAGTCTGAGATCACCTCCCGAGGGGCCTCTCCGCCCTGGCTCGGGCGCACTCCCAGCTGCAGGGAGAGAGGTTTGCTGTTCAGTCACAGCTACCAGGACCCTGACTGATCATTAGGACTAATCAGCTGTTAGTCCTTTAACTTGTGGTCTAGATGTCCTGAAGCCCCAGGACTGCATTAACCTCTGTCACCTAAACACCCTCCCTATAAGCAACAGACCCTTTGCACCTTTCCCCTTTGTGCTGCCATCTTCACCCCACAGAAAATGGCTTTAATCTGCCCTCCCCACCACAGTGAAGCAACAGGAAAAGCCAACATGGGACTTAGCTCCTCCTACCTTGAAACCAATCCTTGGGGCAGGTGTCCAGGTGATGACAATAGAGGTCTCAGTCACTTCTGTGTTGAAAGGAGGAACAGAGCCAGCAGGCTGATCTGTGGAGTGAATTGACCAGAGTTGAAGTCTACCTGCTGTGATGGTTCCAAACAGTTTGAAAGCCTGACCCACAGCAGCACAAATAGCCAGAGGTATGAAGTGAGTGCTGAACCAGATCACTTCTGAAAATCCAGTGATTTGGGACGGATCTGACAGATGATTTTTGTCTGCTGCTGGGCTTGACAGACACAGTATGCAAGTGGTCTAATCATAGCCAGAGCTTTTGTTCCTGAGGAAAACAAAAATAACTCAAGTGGATGCATGATCCTCTATGCATCCAGCCCCAAAAATTTGGGGAATCCTGTTTTTTGGCATGGTATCTAAAGTGTTCCTCAAAACTCAGCTGTTTTTTTCATTCACCCACCATATGCCTTCCACTCAGCAGAACACCACACCCCTGTCTGTCATCCAGCTGTCCCAGCAAGGACCATCTCATCTCTCACCAACATCTTGTGAAGTCAGCAGAAAGGAGCCAGTGTCAGCCTGAGGCATCTGTGGTCTCACTGACATCTGTCAGAAGCACCACACAGAAGCCAAAGCCTTTGTGCATGCCAGAATCAGCCAAATAACACTGAGTTTCATCTGAAATGGCCTTGTTATTAATGTTATTAATGAAGAGGCTTGGTTAATCAAAGCTAGAGCTTCAAACTGGACTGGTTTCATTCAGACAAGCCAGAATTTGAAGGCAATATTAAATCTGAGATACCAAATCATATTCTAATTGAGGAATATTTATAGATAAGACTGTCAGCAAAAAGCACCTTGCCAATGTCAACAATGTTACTCTGATTGAAAGTCTGGGCCCTTATTTTAGTTTCACATTGTTCTAAAAGAAACCACATTCTCTTTTGAAAAGAGGATGTGGTTCTGGGCTTGGGTGGCTTTGAGTTTTGCTAGTTTATATGATGGTATCACCATTATTTAAACACTGGATCTATTAGTTCCCTTTACAAGTATGTGGGGGTTGGTAGAGAACTCCCTTTCCTTCCAAAATTTGCTTAATGTTTCTTCCAAACCAGCATCGCAAATACAGATGACTGAAATGCAAAAACATAAAATAAAATAAAATGATGGGCTACAATGTTTGTGTCAGTTTGGGTAACTGCACTTGAGCTGCCTTAGATGGTATGGCTGGGCTTCAGAAATGACTGCTTTCAGCTTTATGTAAGTACCAGACTAATTATTCCTTGCCCATTAAGGGAGCTGTATGCTTTCCTTGATTTGTCATGCCAAAACCAACCAATTAGAAGATAAAGTAAAATTAAATTACTTTGACATCCAGTTAAGCAAAAAGTGAGGTACCAGTAGTAAGTTCTCTCTTGCTTTTAACCATCAGGAAAGCTGAAGTGTATTTTACTGAAAGCTTTTTGATGCAAATAACTTTTTCCTGCCAACGAGTTCAGAAAGAACAACAAGGAGCACTTCCCAAGCTGTTCTGCTGGAATGCTACTTCAAAAGGAATGCTGCTCCTGTAAATCAACTCACAATAGGCACTTTCAGCACAAGCTCTGAAGAAGGGCCAGGGTTCAGAGGAAGAGGAGTGTGTGATGTGTGCGTGTCACTCACAAGTGGTGAAGACCCCGGTCTCCCTGTTGCTCTGCAGGTCGCCTTTGACCGCCACGAGGTACACGGTGTACTCGGTGCCAGGCTGCAGGTTCCTGAGCAGGTACTTGGTGGCAGAGGGTCCCACGTTGTAGGTGCGGGGCTGCCCTCCCCTGGTGGGCCCTGCTGTCAGCTTGTAGCCCGTGATGATGGCACGGGGCCGTGTCCACAGCACCAGCACCGAGTGCTCCGTGGTGTTGAGGAACCGCAGGTTGGTGGGGGCATCGAGCTCTGGGGAGGCAAAGCACAACATCCATCAGCTGAATCTCCACTTCACCCCCACATCCAAACCACTGGGTGGGCACTGGGTCTGTATTTCTGATGTATTGTGTGAGGGAAGAGAAGGTGGGACCATGAGAGAGCTGGGAAGTTATTCCACTTCTACATCCCCACCTCAGTGCCATCCATTAACATGTCTCCACTGAGACAGGCAGACCTGAGCACTCTGGGCTGCACTCATTTGGGTCACTGCCATCTCTGCATCCCATGGGGAAGGCAGCCTAAAGGTTGAGACAAGACAGATGACCCCAACACACTCAGGAATTTCAATAGTTTCTCATGAGTGCTGAGCATTTTTCAAAAACCAGCTCAGTTTAGACTTGTCAGCGTAAGCACGGAAACCTAATTTTAGCCCTTTTCCATGAAAAAGATTTATTCTTTTAAATCCTTGCCCAGTCCTCTCAAAATCCCTTCCCAAAATAAACCACCCCTACTTTGTCATTTGAATGTCAAAATAAGTAATAGTCAGCGACTTTCTGCAGAAAACCAGTTCCTAGAGCTACTTAAAAATATTCACACCATGGAACTGACCATACAACAATTCCAAGCATGCTCATCTCTCCCCTGGGACTCAGGGAACAGCTCTTACCAGGCTTCCTCCCCTTTTTATCAGTGCCCCTGGGAAGCTGCTGAAGCTGATAACCCAGATAACCACACAAACAAGGGGCTGAAGCAGCACAGCTCCTTCACTGGAGCCACAGTGACCGGTGGAGATGTCACGGCCTTTGGCTGAGGCAAGGTGAGGCTCTGGAGGGGAATTTACCCCAACAGCGGGCAGGGTAGCACTGGCTGCAGCAAGGAGCTCATGGCAAGTCTCCCCACCTTTTCTAGGCTCTAGCCATATGTTGAAATTAAGAGCAGTGAGGCTTCATCAACGCTCTTTTTTGCTGGCAAAGGCTCTTTTCTCCTTCTGGAGAAGCAATATTTTGGTGAAAAAAGAATTAATGTTTTAATCACTCTCCCAGTGAATCAGCAGAAAGATGCTTTTGTCCTTTCTGTTTTCTCCCCATTTGCTGTCTCCATTTTTGAGGAGGGAGGAAAAAGGAAGTGAGGTCTTCCTTCTTCCACCACTGGAAAAAACTGGGGAGAACTCAAAAACAAAAAAGGCTGAGTGTGGCCCTGCTTAGGCCCATCTCCAACCCACACGCTGAAAGACAACTTTATCCCTTGCTGGTACTTAGAGATGGGCTAAGTCTCATCTGACAAAGATTGTATCTTCCTAAAATGTGTAGCCTAAAGTCAATTCCTTTTCTGCACAATTTAATTTACCAGCTCTATTAGGCTTTTATCACTTCCTCTCTCCATACTGGAGGAAAAAGGGGAAGATTAAAAAGCCACACACACACACACTCAGTTTATTTGTAGACTGCTTTGTAACGGAAGGCCAAAAAGAGAATCACATTTACACCGTGGGAAGAGACTTTTGCTGCAGGGTTTTGCTTGGGAACCCTGAATGATTTCTGTTTCCCAGGACTTTCGATTACAGGATGCAATTTATGTGAATAGTTTCTGCAATGTGGTTTAGGCAAAGCAGTTAAGCGGATGATCACAGCCTATGGAAAACGATTCCAGACATTTGTGACTGGCACTGTGCTGTCTGAATTAAATGTCTATGCTCCAGTGTACACCTCTGTGTGGAGTTTCAGAGGAGCCCTACACCTAGCCCAGGCTTCTCAAAACAACCACAAAGAATTACAGATCTAGCTGGGAACTGAGCCCTTCTTGTTCTAAAGCCTTACAAGAGAGCTCAGATTCCTGAGTCGCATCCTTGCTTTTGAAAGTCTCACCTGAAAGAGGAGGGAGGGTGCTCACACCATCTGTGCTCAAATTAGACACCTATGGCAAAGGATGGACATAAGGATCCCATTCTCCCTGCACAGTCAAGGGACAGGCACTATTCATAGCTCATAACTTTATGGATGGAAGTAAGGATAATTCTCAAACAGCATGGCTACATTCACAGATTATCCCATTTCCTTTCCTTCCCTCTCATATTACCGAGAGCCAGGCTGGCTTCTCACAAGTTGCTCTTTTTACTGAAAAGCATCAGAAGAGCAGCAGATGCACATGGCTGAATTTTGTCCCTTTGAATAAAGTTACCCAGCCAAAGAACACCACAAACACCCACCCACCCTTCTGTTGCCCAATAAACAGGATCTGATCAAACAAACCATGTCCCATGTTCTGTCTGATCTGCTCCTCCTGGATCAAAAATTGAGATAACCACCCAAACCCAGCTGAAACTCCTATTCTTCCATCAGAAAACTACATCATGCCCAGCCACTGCTCCTCTCTCTTCTCTGCACTGCTGCAAAGCAAAAAGCAGTGCCTGACAAAGTGCATTTTTCCTCACACTGGTGAGGTGCTGCACTGCCACTAGATCATTAGCAATCAGGTTCTGAGGGATCCTGCATGATCCTTCCTTGCATGTGCAGGCACAACAGCTGCTGCTGCCAGGGGAGCTGGATAGGTATGGAGCTGTCAAAAGGAGATGGGGATTTTCAGAGGAATCTCAGCAAGGCTTCCTAAGTCATACTGAAATCTGCCCTAAGGTACCAGCAAAACCCACCCCCTAAAATTATAAAAATCACAGGCTGTGATCTGTGCTGTAAAAGAACTGCAGGGTCCATCAATTCTCAGTCAGTAATAAAAAAGTTGAATTCCAGCCATACAAAATTGTTTTAAAGCACCATGAGACTTAAACTCCCATTGGAAAGCCCTGGAGGAGGATAAATCTGCTGAAGAGATCATTGTTAGAACGAATGAATTCCCAGCCCTGTCATCCTAGTGATGGGATACCTCCTGGGCTAGAACTGTTGCACTTCAAGTGCTCTGTTTATACATTTCTCCAAGCGACAGAGAAACACAGGCTTCAAAAGGCTGAAAAAAAGCACAGAGGAAAGAGACTCACTGGTGGTTTGCTCTCCAGTCAAAGGCTTGCTCTCCCTGCCCTGGTTTACAGCAAAGATCTTGAAGAGATAGGTTGTTCCTGGGATCAGGTCAATGACTTCAGCAAAAGAGCTCCTGGTGATGGGCAGTCTCTGCCCGTGCTGGCCGGGGCGGCCGACAGGGATCACCTCCACCCGATAGCCGGACACCTGGCTCTGGGGTGGGGTCCACATGATGGTGATCTTGATGTCAGACACCTCCACAAACTGCAGATCTCTGGGGGAAGGCACTTCATCTGAAAGCACAGGGGTACAACAGTTGTCAGGGGGAGTCCTGAGCAGGAGGAGAAGTTACAGGTTTCCAGGGAAGGAAAAAAAAAAAAAAAAAGTGAATTTTGCTTGAACAATGGCTAGCCCAAGAATATTTACCAAATTAAAAAGTATGGGTAACCTCACTGTAAACATGCCTACACACATTCCCAAACAATATTCAAGCAGACTACAATTCCAAACATCACTACCTACTTTAAAGTACACTATGTCTTCAGAAGGCATCTTGCTGTGACAGAAAGAACTGAAAGACCAGATGTAATATACTACAGAACTTCAAGTATATGCAAAACCAAAGCCTGAGGGGAGAAAAAGTGCTCCAGGGGCTGGAAACAAAATCTTCTAAAATTAAAAAGAGGGTTTTCAAAACCCACAGCATGTTCTGAATGTCTGTGATTAACTTGAAATCCACCTTTTATAATTAAACAAGTACAGGGGCTGATCTGGCCTTACTATAACTGCAAAATGCAGTTCCCTCAGTGCTGGGCCACAGTACTGCACCCTTGAATTCTTGTGTTTAAATTAAGTTTCTTGAGACTAAAACTGATACTGCCCTAAGGTTAACCAGTGCACATTTTTGGAAGATGCAGCAGCCAAACCATAAAATCAATGAGCTGAGCTCATTCCTGGTAAATTCCCATTTGCAAACACGTGCTTGCAACTTGCAGGACCATGAAATTCCATTGCTTACCAATCAAATCCCAATTCTTTCACTATCCCTTCTTTTGGTTTGGTTATTCAGTCCAACTGGACAGTCAAAGAACCCCGAAACCAGAAGTTTTTTAAATACTGAGTGCCTCAAGTTTAGATCCTATGGTGTCGTTTTGGCACATCAGTCAATGCTGAGCAATCTCCCATCCCCACTGACTGCAAAGGAAAATAATAGGTAGGACTGGAAGGGGAGAGGGAAAAGTCAGGTGAACAATTTAAACATGTGTTGTGGTGCCTGAGTACATAACCCTGAACATCTGTGAGCTAAGTGCTGAGGCAAAATGATACACCAGGCACTGCAGAGGATTTCTTAGCAGAATCCCCCTAAGATAACTTGGGAAATTGGTCTCTCTTCTGCAGACAATGCAAGACCTGCCTGTAGTCCAATCCCTAGGAATTACAACTCTCTTAATGCAGAGTGGTGTCTTGACTGTGTCAGTAAGTATGATTTTACTACAGAGCTTCGATACCAGTGAAACTTACTGGTATTGGTGAAATTTATGGTGACTGAACCAGTTATGGTTCAGTCACCATAACTGAGTTCATTTAGGCACCCACTTAGCTAGCAACAGGAATCTCAGTGACAAACCCAGAAGATGAGCATTACCTGTGCGTGGGACCCCAGTGGTTTCCTGCTGGATGAAGACAGGAGTGCTCTCCTGGTTTTCTTCCACTGAGTAGATGCTGATGTTGTAGCGGACCCCTGGCATCAGGTCACTGAGAGTCACAGAGGTGGCAGTGTCAGGCAGGTTGAGCTCTGTGCTGCTGCCTTCCACAGAGGGCACGTAGACAATCCTGTAGCCTGAAGCAAGAGAAGTATGTAATCCTCAGCACAAAGAGTAAGCACAAAGAATGCTAGAAATGAGGGCTGAACTGATCTCCCTACTGAGCTTTGATAAAAATAGTCCTGAACTTCAGCAGGACCTGTGGCCTGCCTGTGCTCACGTCCCACCTACAGACCACACACACACCACCTTCCAAAACACAATCTGACCTGGGTTAGAATGAGGTCTGACATGTGGATCTAGGCCTGAACTGTTCTCAAGCTCACTATGGGATGGTCTGGGTGACAGACACAAATATAAGGTCTTAGGGCTTGTTTTTATTTCACACAAATCCAGAAGGAATTGTTTTGCATCCAGCCTTCTGCATAGCTTGGTTCAGTCACTGAAGCCAAGGAAATGCTAAACTGCCCATGTGCTTTCCAGCTGGTGTCTCCCACCAGACAGAATTTTGCACTGCCTTTGTCCCAGAGTTATATTCATTTTTTTACCTACATTTCAGATTCTATGAATAATGCAGAATAAGTGCACTCCAGTTGGACAAACCTGTGATTGGAGCCTGGGGTCTGCTCCAGCTGATGACAATGGATGTGTCATCCACACTTTCCACTGTGTGCTCGGGTGGTGCATCAGGAGCTGTTTAAGAGAATAAACAGAGGAGGACAGCAAGAGTGAGGATAAGAGGTAACAAAAAATTCTTGAGCAAACAGTAACAGCAGCTTTCAAAGTGCAGCAACAGCCACCCACACATACCTGTAGTCTGTGAAGTGGACAGGATCAGATTCTGCTCTCCTTCCTCAGAGATCTGATAGACATTAACAATATACTTGCGACCAGGAAGCAAGTCAGGGATGTTGACAGAAGTGGCTGTGCTTGGAAGATCTGAGGAAGGCAAGAGAAACATTTGTTTCAGCAATTCCATCTTCTTGCTTTCCCTCCAAATTAAATCATTGAGAAGTCTGTTCTAATCTGGGCTGAAGCACAATCTTCCTGCAATAAAGCCACAGTTTCTCTGCACTGTCTTTGGTTCACCTCAGAAGAGCTGTGTGGAGAGTTGGGGCCAGCAAGCAAGGGCAGCAAGGCTTGATGTGGGATATTGCAGGGCAGCTTGAGCAGCAGCCCCCTGCACACTGCAAACATCTCAGCTGAATACTCATTTCATACCCTGACTGTTGAACTTGCAGTACAGAAATATATGGAAAAACTTTCACATGAGTAGGTTATGTGGAAACACTGACTCATGAATGAAGAAGAATGACATTATGAGGGCTGGTGAACTTCTCTCCCTTCTCCCAGATGTCCACCTACGTGCCAGATGTAGAAAATTCCCCAAGAAGCAGCTCTTTGCTGGCCAGACTGAAGCCAAGCATCTCAGGGGAAACTGGGAATTGCCCTTCAATCTGCATGTAAACCTTTGTCTATAGACAGATGAGCTCAGGAGCTGCTTCACAGCACACCTCAGCTGTCTGGGCAGAAAGAAGGGTGGTGACAGTCCCCACAAGAGCCACTTCTGCTCAGTGTCCAAGCCTGTGAGTTCAGGGGAACAACACTCCAGGGAGAACTATTAGGTCAGGAGATTGATGTTCTTTTTCTCATGTTCTTCTACCACACTCACGTCCCAATAACTGTTATAATCTCAAACATTTGAGGTGAGATATTCAGGAGGCAGTTGTTAAAAGGAGATTACACGTAGCGGTGCCATGGGCTCTACAGTAAATGTTGGAAAAACAGTTTCAACTCCTGTGTCTGAGTCCAGTGTCTTTAACCAGCTTCCCAGCCCAGCTAAATTTTTGTATTATCAAAGATGAGGAAGATCTGATCCAAATAAAACAACTGACAGAGCAGACTAGAACATGAGATATCCATGAGGTAACAGGCAGCCAAGAGGGCATTTAGGAAAGATTTCCCTCTGTCCATTCTGATGGAAGAACAAAGGTATGCCAAAGGAAATTAAGACAGGAGGCAGGTTCAAAAAAACAGATTGGATTCTTTTCTCATCTGCACTGCTACTCACTTCAGGATGTTGTGGAAGCCAGTGACTATACGACTGTAAAAGGAAAAAAACACTGAGCAAATTCATGGAGATGAAAAGAAAAAATGTATCTACCCAGAGTTATTACTCATCCACCACTCCTGGCTCGGGCAGCTTTCCTCTGTAGAATTCTGGGACAGTATTCTGAGGGGATACTGCTATTTACTTGCCTTGTTCTCTTACAGCTATTACTGGAGAAAAGACAACGAACTGAGCTTTTAATCTGAGCTGGTCCTGCCACTTTCATATCCTAATTGAACCCCACAGAAAGCCAGGGAAATGCTGACTGCTCACACCAGCTCTATTAAGTGCCACAAAGCAGTTCTGCACCGACTGTGAGCAATGCTCAGGCCTGGCACCCTGCAGTGCTGTCTCACCAAGGTACCGTGGCTCATCACCATCCTCACTCAGCTCATACTCAATACGGTATCCATTGATGGTGTCAGAGGCAGACACCCAGGAGACAACAAAGCTGTTGGATGTGATTTCAGTGACAGACTCTGAAGTAGCAACCACGGGAGGAAGAAGAGTTGTCTCTCCTGAAACAGTGTTGCCTGCAACAGAGGAAAGAGAGGCTGCATTAAGCATCACTGTTTTCGTGTTAACTGGGATGCACAAAGCAAGGACGTGGGTGAAGGAGACCAGGTTTCCTGGGATGTTTCCTGGTTTTCCCCCTGCTCAGCTCACTTGTCACTGCTGTGGTGCTGGTCGTGGTGAAATCGAAGCGGGTGACTTCCTTGTGGCCGTACTGCTGGACACTGATGAGCTGCCCCTCATATATCACACCAGGCTTCAGGCCTGAGATGGTGTAGGAGTTCCTGTGGCCAGGGATGGTGGCTTCCTTCCACTGCCTTCCTGAGTTTTTCTGCAAGAAAAAGGACAGCCAGAGAGTGAGAGACTTCCTAGGCTGCAAGCAGGGGAACCTAGTCACCTGACCTGCTGTGTGGTCACTGCTCACTGTAATATTCAAACACAGGTATGACTGGAGTGGCTTTAATGCACAGACAGAATCAAGTCAAAGGAGATGAGAAAAGTATGCCAAGAAGCAGGACCAGTGGCATTGAGTTATTAAGTTTTACAGGGCTAAACTAAAAACAATCTAGCTATGAACTTTACCCTTTAAAAGGAGCATTATTTGTTATAAATTCAACTCATTCCTTCATCAAAAGCATAGTAAGGCATGAAGTAGTGGCTGGAAAATACAGATTTGAAGGCTGCTCAGAATAACTCTCTAAGCCATCATCTGAAAACAATATACAGAGAAGTTCTTCCCTTCTACCCTGTGTTTGAACTCTATGGGAAGCTTTAAAATAATGCTCCATCCTCTGAGGTTTGTACTCCAGTGCTTTAAAGTCCATTTCATTCAGGCCTTCATCCAAGATACACTCAAGTCAGTAAAAAGACTTGAGTGCCTTGAATGGCTTTGGATCAGGGCCTTTATTGTTCTCTTAATAACAGGCAGCATTGAGGTACTAATGCTCTTAATCATTAAGTGGTCTTTTGTGAAGCTGGAACACAGCTCATCTGCATTGGTTAAACAAAATCATTCCTCACGGAGGAACCAGCCCACAAGCAGTGGTTAACCAGTTTTGGTTTAGACTTTGGAGAAGATGGGAGTGACTGCTCATTTAATCCTACACTGAGCTGTTTATGACTTCATATTCTACTCATTTTTACCTCCTCATTAATAGAATAAAATGCATCCCAGTAGTCTCTGGATACGCACATGTTACTAAAACAGCATTTCTTTGGATGAAGAAACTTCCACAAGGATTTACATTCCTAAGGTAAGAAAGAATATAAACTTGTCTGCTTGCTGTACTAGGGGTTTGTTTAACAAAATACTTGATGAACACAGCAACCAGTGAAGTTTGGGCAAGAAAACATTAAGTGTTTATACAGCACTGGCTCTCCTTGATGCTCAAGAGTAGCTGTTGACCTCAACAGGAAAAAGACACTGAATAAGCAACTCAAGTTCACTGAAACTGTGTCAGCCACTTCTCTCAGACACCAGAAAAAGCCAAATAAAGTACTCTTGATGAACAATGATGACAAATGTGGCACTCACGGGTCTCCAGCGCAAGATGTACTGGGTGATGTGAGATCGCTCAGGAGCATTCCACTGGATGGGGTGGGAGTTTGGCTGATTTGTGCTCTCTGTGATGATCACCTGGACAGGTCCAGCTGACCCTGAAAAAAAAGAACTGCCAGTTTTAACATATTGGGGATGTCGTGGAGTCATCAAAAAGCAAGAAAGTTGCATGGCTCACATATAATGTGAGTACACATACAATGAGTTTAATGCTTCACTGCTACTTCTAGAAAACCAGTGAATAAGAATAAATTCTGTGGGGGAGTTAATGTGCACTGCTTGGGTCCATTGCCTGTGAGCTATCAATGAAAAGGAAAATGGGAGAGGTCTAGTACAGAAAAAGTCTGCAAAGCAGTCTTTGCTAATAAAAACAACCTGCCAAATCCAGGTCTAATCATGCAGCATGGTGAGGGAAAACTTCAGGGTATATTCAGTGTCAGATCTGAAAAGAGACAGTAATCTTCTACTATTTTACTACATTTCTTAATCAGTTCATTTGAAACATTGAAATTTTTGTGACTCTGTGGAGAACAGATAAGCTTTTCTCTATCTAGACAAACATCACCAGAAGGGTTGGTGGAAGTCCTGAGACAAAACAGGCCCATGAACTGATGAAAATACAAGTTTTGCAGCACTCTAATGCTTAAGATTACTGATTGCATTCAGCTAGGTCAGGCTCAGGCAATTTCCTCCAACAAGCTCTCCAATAGAGAAGGACAGGTTTTATGATCCCCTGGTTCTCCTTTCAGTCTCTCCTGGCCCCACTGGGGAGGTTTCACTGAACACTCAGCAGCACTGTCCTCATGTCAGTTCTCAGAAAATCCCAGCAAAGAGATCCCTGGAATCTGCAGGAAAGTGTTTTAGCCATTAAATAGCTGCATCCTCACCCCATTCCCAACATTTCTAATAATAATTTATTTGGACAACCATGTAACATATATACCTGTTCCCCATTTAACAGGATTACTAGAAAAACAAACCTGTGGCCACAGGCAGAAAATTTCAAAGCTCATCTAACCCCAAACCTACATTCAGAAACTTTAGATTTGGTTTATTTACACATTTTCAGTCACTCTGGTGTCTAAAGCAGCCCCAAGCCCTGGTCTCCAGGCTGGAGGCATGCATATTTCACATAGTTCAGGGAGATGTTTGTTTAAGCAGTCCAACAGGAGTAAATGAAGCTCAGCAAGCCTTAATACTTCATCTTATTCAGATTAAGACAGTGGCAGTTCCAACCTTACACAGGAAAGCAGAGAGGTTCCCCTTATGTTCTATTCGGGGAACTGAAGCTGGACAACCAACAAACAGGCATTGCCCACCCCTATAAAGAGTTCCTGGAACTGCCTGGACAAACAAGAGCTCAAATATTTAATTTCTTTGGGGCACTGATCAGGAAAAACGTTTCGTTCCATGATGGATTTTGCTTCTGCAACGAGTGGAAAAGGAAGACCTACATGTGTGAGTTTCAGGCAATATAAGCTGAAGATTGCATGTGTGATATCACTAAATACCAAGAGGGAATTAAACCAGTAAGGCCAGTAAACCCAAACTGGCCTCAGGAACAGCTGCAAACAGCTTGGGTCCCACTTTATAACCTGCTTATGTCTGCCAAGGGACAGGGAGAATCTGTACTGTTTCAAAAGGAAACCAAAAGGCATTAGGTACAGAAATCTGAACAGGTGAGAGGTGAAAGGATGGCTTTCCTCAGGTCTTACTCAGCAGATGAGTTGGTTTTCTGTGGGCTTTCTTACCTGGGTAGGTCTGCAGAGGTTGGCAGTGCCATTCCCCAATCCCACGGCCATAGCAGTAGCACTGGTATCTGACCCCATGGACATACTTCTCCCAGGAGTCTCCAATCTGGTAGAAGGTGCGGGTTTCCGAGTCCTGGCACTGGTCTGAGGGCACAGGAGAGACAGTTCACCACTCTGTGTTACTGAAACCACAGTGAAATATCTACAAAGAGTAAATCCCAAAAGACTTTTGCACAAAGAAATGCAACACCAGTGTTTATTTGCAAATATAGGTACATAAGGATAAAGTGTCAACAGAACTTAAATCTCAAATCAAGGCTCTTAATATAGCACTGCATGTATTAAGCTGGATCTTAGAGGGCTAATTCAGCTGTGATGTACTTCAGTGGGGTGTTCCTTCTAGAAAGGATTTCACCCACTCTGGAGCTCAAATTCTGCCCTGGCGAACTGAGTTCATCTCTCATTCAAAGCTAAACCATGCTGCTCTCAAGGAGATCAAAGGCAAAAATTCCTCCTGCCTTCAGCAGAATTCATTTATGTTTTAATAGTCCCCAGAATGTTTTTATTTTCAGCAGAATCTTTCCAGATTTACCATTGCATAAACCAAAGGGGGACAGATCAGATCCTGAAATCAGCTTAACTAGTGTAAATACAGCACAGTACAGCACTTCAGTACACCTTCTACTCTGACAACCACATGTATGCCTGGCTCAACGGAAATTTTCAGTGAGAACTAGCATTATGTTTGCTTGGATAAATAAGAGCTTTGTTTAGAAAGAGCCAACAAAATTAAACTTTAATTGCACCTATACAGATAGCAGAAATCATCCCCCCACTCCTTCCTTCAAACTAGTAATTTTACAGGAGCTTTACAATCTATGTTCCTTGAGTAAACACAGATACTACTGTAAATAAAGCAGAGCTTCACAACTAGTAATTTCTAATAGATTTTCTTGGCAATAGTTTGAAGCTCTCTTGGACTTAGTAACTGCAAACCAAACAGCCAGGTCTTATCTTCCAGTCAGGGTTTGCTAGGGAAGGGGGGGAGGCAGAAGACATGAAATCTTATTCCTGCAGAGAACCATGATGGCTTTAGCTAACCTCCAGAGCACTATTAACACATGTTCTCATCCTGAGCGTTCTCTCTTTGCTAGAACAAAGGGCAGCCAAAAAATCAGTTCAGTCCAAGGTAAGTTAACATGTACTGGTGCTCTTTCCTCAGTTCAGGGAGGAAACTCCCAAAGATTTTAGGATAGAGAAAGGCAAGAAAACTGATCCTAGCATCAGCGCCTAGCTGCATGTTTTATCAGTGTTCAGGCTGAGAGCCCTGCTAATAGCTCAGGTACCAGAATCCAGCCAAACCACCACAGCCTGGGGCTAACTGCCCTGCAATCACAACCTGCTACATTTTACAACACATGCTTGCCACAGTCAGGGTTTTTCTGTGGCAGGTGTGATAACCCAAGAGTATGTTCTTTAACAACTGCCCTTTCACTTACTCCCCAGCAAATGCATTGTTGCTTCTACTTTTGCTTTTGTACAATTCAGGACAGAAAGTGGACAAAGACTGGGCCCAAACTCCCACCCCAGTTTGCACAGAGCCACAAAGGGTGTTTGTCAAGTGGGGACAGCCCACAGGGTGACTCACCAACAGGATCACACTTCCATCTGCCCCGGCCCTGGCCGAAGCAGGTGCAGTTCAGCATGTGCCCCTCATCATGGCGCTTGTGGAAGGTCTGGTTCACGTCGTAGGTGATGCCATCCACAATGCACTGGTCTGGGGGAGAGAGCAGAGCTCATCACCAATAGGTCTAAGCAGTAAGACAACCCTTCTGCCTAGAACATCATTCCCTCTGCTTGATCAGCACACAGACTGACCATGACCAGCTCCATCCAAGCCAGAAGGAGCCCTTCTGTAATCTGTGACCCTCACAGTGCTGCATACACACCCCTGCTCCTGAGCTCATCTATCAGCACTGTACAAATAAGCAACTCTTGCAGAAAAGAGGTCTGTAGGACACAATCCAGCTACAGAACTGCCTTGTTGCTCCTTCAGACAGATTCCATGTGTGAACAAAAATCTAAACCATCACACTAACTCTCCAACCATCTCCTCTGAGGAACATCTCAGCTGAAACTCCTCAGCCTCACAACTCTGCAAGTGCACAAGGAGAAAAGGGCTGCTCCAAATTTCTAAAGATTCAGTGAAGAACTACAGCCATCCTCATGATGTTATTCTGCTGGGTATCTCTGCTACCCTCTGTAGTAACCTGAAGGCAGAGGCAGATCTTTCACACACACAAGATGCTGCTGGTGCCCACCAGTGTACTCTTTCCTCCTCAAAATAACCAGACCCCATGCTTAAGTACAGTGGTATCACTCTTTTATGTTCAGTGTCCATCTGGGATCTGGCCCACAACTCCTAAAGCCAGTCTAATCACAGCAAGGAGCAGAAAAACAAAACAAACACAAAAACAAGCCCAGAAGCAAGTTGTTTTGTTAAGTGGATCCCAAGAGACTCAAGTTCAGGTCCGGAGTCAATGCTGGACCAGCTGTCCTTGGGGAAGTGAGTCCAGGCTTTCGTTCCCCATGATATTTTCCCACACCACAGGCACAGCATCAGGATAAACCAAGGAGTGCTCAGACTCTGCTGCAGGCACCAAGGTCTGGCTACTGTGTTTAAACAGTTCTACTCAGATAACTCCTGCCTTTTGAAAAAGCAAAGTATCTGTACCCTCTCTTCATCAAGAAGGACCACTTCACCTTCAGAATGGAACTGCAGAGAACTCAGCTGTGTAAGTGGAAACAGGATTTGCACAGACCAGAACTTTGAGCAGTGCCTTTCACACTGTTCTGAAGGGAACACATGAAAAAAAAACCCTTCCAAAGCCCTTGAGTGAGCCTTTCCCTATAAATTATATCCCATTTCAGCAGTGGTGTTAAAGAGTCCTTTCTTGGCCTCTTGACAGCAACCCCCCTGCCTTTTCCAGACATGAAGCCAATGCTGTGAGCTAGCTGTAGGATGATCAAATGTCTGTGCTTTTAAAGTCTTCTTTTTTTGGTATTGCTTAAGTACTTCTCCACTTGGACCACTCACACAAATGAGTAAATAAATAAGAGTAATCGCCACGCTTTCCTGCCAGCTTTTCATATAGATTAGCCAGCAAAAGGCTAATCCAGCACAGAGGAATTGAAAATTTCACTGCAGAACAATAAAACAGAACAGCTCTGCTTTCTAACTTCAGACTAGTCTGGAGTTTTGTCTGTTCTTGAGGCAGGGAGGTGCCTATACTGAGCTGTATGTAAAATCATAGTGGTGCCAATTCCTACATGTAGACAAAAGGAGGAAAGGATACCACGATCAAGATAATCAAGGTTTGCTTCTGCTTGAGAGCCTGTAAAGGCTGGAATATACTTTTCCAGCACATAACCAAAACAAGAACTTCACTGCTCCTCTAATCCCCTTCCTACTCCAAAGAGTAAACAGCAATTCTCAAGCCCACAATGACAGAAAAGAATACCAATTTCTCCCACCTCCCACTTAAACCAAGGTGGTGATGGCCACACAAAAATCAGTACCTCTGAGCTGTGAATAGGCAATGCAGGTCCATTCTCCACGGCCATTTCCTACACAAGTACACCTCATCATGTGGCCCATGTCGTGCTGTTTATCCCACTGGTCCCCAACACGATACATGACACCATCATTGGTTGTGCAGATTTCTTCATGGGCTGGGTGAGAAGAAAGCAAGAGGATATTCATGAGGCCAGAATTTACAAGATCTTGAGGACTGAGACCATTTGCAATGCCCCTTCATACCAGGTACTGGTTTCTGCATCTAAGTAAGGAAATTTTAGGCACAGTCAAATTTAGGTTCTCCAGCAGATCTACACCAATTTGCACCAGCTAAAGAGCATGCCTATCACTGGCTTGTAGCAAAGAAGTAATGAAAATTGCCTTCTCCGGGCACTGCTTAAATCTCTGCTAGAGGTGGTCAATGGGGGGAAAAAGGAACAAAACAAAACTTCAGAAATGCCTTCAAGGGCTTTGGGCTGAGATGCAGCTCATTAGCAACCACCAGCATCTGACCAACAACAGAGAGGTCTTCACTTTCCAGCTCAAAGAACCAGACAGAGGTGCTCCACAACCCCTTGATGGCTCTCATCCTTACCAGCCATGGGGCAGAACCCAAACTTCTGGTCAGCATCGTAGTTCTCAGTGGTCCCACACCACTTCATGTTGTCCCTGCGTCCCTCGGACGTACAGTCGGTGTAGTTGCGGTTGTTGTACAGGAAGGGGAAGTGGCACAGGGCACCATTGGAGTTGCCACCACGTGTCTGGACCAAAACTGTGCAAAACATGGAAAGAGAACAGATGTAAATGCAGCCTGCAGGGCAGAGTTTGGAAAACAAACCACTAGCACTGCGTTTTCCCACGTGTGCCCTGTATATAATGCACAGGACTCTTTCCTCGGCTTTAATTAATTCAGATGTGGAAACATAAGCTTTGCACAAGGTCAGCTCAGTTCAAGCTTTGCTCTGGAACGAGCTGCAGAGCCAGCCATGGGAAATCCCAGGAAACAGGGAAAACCAAAGCGTACTGTGCTTGGGAAGCTTTGCAGATCCCTTCTCCCAAGGCCTAGGGAATGAAATAAACTCACAGCTCTCAGTACACCTGCATTATCTCACTGAAGCTATTTCCCAGTGGTGCCCTTTCAGCTCTAGGGGAAGCCTTCACCCTCAGGAAAGGGTTACAGTTCAGTTATGTACAACAGGACAAGCCAAAACCTCTCTGCAGGCTGGAAGCTTCATGTTTTGCAAGCAGCAGTGGAAACAGAGCTGTAATCTACCTGAACTAATCACCTCTTGAGCAACTCTGTTTTACAAATATTGGAGAACAAGAAGACATTTACTGAGATTTTTCTATACTACATTTCTCTTTTTCACAGAGTATCACAAGAAGCCTCCCTAAAACATGCATGTGTGCATGGACAGGGACAGTGTTAGGGTGTTTTCTGGGGGTTAATTTGTTTGCTTTTTTAAAAAGAAAGTACTACATGCCCTGTAGAGAAAGGCCTGACTTTGATCAGGAAAAAAACAACCAGAGTAGAACAAATTTTTTTTTAAAAGTGTCTATGCAGTGAAAGAAGCAGTATTTTCATGTGGGAAAATACAGAATCACAAGGTTGGAGGAGTCCCTCAAGATCGAGTCCAACCCAACATGAAATATTCTTTCCAAGGTCAGATCCCAAGAAGCTGCCTGGAGGCTGCTCCATGGATGTCTGACAGGCATTCCAGGAAGTGTAACCACACAGGTAGATAGATCTGTGCTGTGAAGGGAACACTGACCATCCACAGACAAGAGGGAATGCTGCTGCCTTAGTCATACCCCAGCTCTTGATCAGTGACCACAAACCACATGAAAATCACGGCTATATATGGCAGCCTGGCTAGATAGCCAGGATGGAGGGAGTGACAGGACTGCACAAACTGTACTCCATGGATATCCTCCTCTTTGCAGCCTAATATGGGCATTGCTTGAAGCAATTCACCCGAGCAGAGCCAAAGATAAGCATCCTTGGGGCCAAAGCTCCACCATGACTAGGTACTCTCATTCTAAGGCCAGCTCAGAGGACAGAACAGGACTCAAGGGTACATGTGTAGCATCCTCCAAAGATGCCAAGAGCATATCTGTGCTCTGCCATCAGGCAGCCCTCCATTCACAGCACTGCCTTGAGTCCTTCCAGATAGCTGGAATTGGTCAGGCAGCCTGTTCCTACGTCCTCTGCTCCCTCCTCCATCCCTACGTGCACGTGAAGACCCTCTGGGAAGGACTCACCATTCTGCTCAGTACAGAAGGAGTATCTCCTGTCCTGCTCAAAGTTGGAAGTGGTGCTGCACCAGAAGTGCCCATCCGTGCGGCCCTCGGTGGTGCAGGAGTAGAAAGTCCTTCCATCGTAGGTGAAAGGCAGGACACAGGGCTCCCCATCAGAATTGCCACCATATGTCTGGGTCACAGCTTCAGAAAGAAAATCACAGCGTTAGACTGTGGTTTAAAGCAATCCCCAAATCTCAGGGCTCTAAAAGGGCTCTCAACAGCCCCTCCAGGCCAAGTTGTTGGCTGCTGGGAACCCACGCTGACTGCCACGGAGCCAGGCCAATGCACACCAACAGACAGCTCCACAGCTATGGCACTCTTTTACATTCTTCTCCAAATATACATTATTGCAGCTCCATTTGAATGAAGTTATTAATGCTGCTCCCCAAGGGCTCTGTTTCCCTTCAGCAGGTTATATATAGCTCACTGGGAAACGTTCCTGCCCTAACAAACCACGCTTCAAAAAACCAAACCATTTCTTCCCCCCTTGCCCCCTGCGCCAGCATGTGTTCTTCAGGGGACATTTCTGACACACACACACAAAGGCTCTGGAGGCCTCGCTAGAGCAAACAGGCACTGCACACCAACTCATACCTATCTCCTGGCAGCTGACTCCGTTGCCCAGGCAGGTGCAGAGCATTTGCTGGCTGCCCTGTGTCTTGAGCCACTGCATGCCCACGGAGTAGACGACGCCGTTGTCGGTGATGCACTGGCCATAGGGCTGGGGCTGCGGCTGCTGCGGCTGCGGCTGGTACAGCGCCGTCTGCACGTTGGTGATGCTGGGGGAGCCAGAGCCTGTGGCACAACGTGGGACACAGGGGACATGTGGTACAACGTGGGACAGAAGGGACATGTGGCACTCGAAGCTCAGCAGCAGAAGGCTGCTGTTAAGTGCTGAGATAATAAAACCTCGGGTACTCCATCCTTAAACTTCCCGGGGACCACAGCGGTTTAATCATTCCACTTAGCAAATTTCAACATCAGAAAAACAACTCCCCCTTTCTGCTAATGACAGCCTCTGGTTTCCAACCCTGTAGAGTGGCTTTAGAAAGGATTCAGAAACCGGTTTTCATATGAATTGTTTAGAAAACAATTCTTTTTGAACAACAAAAAATATATTTAAAGGAAATGTAGAACAGAAAAATCAAGATCAGTGACAGGAGGATGAAAATTACCAAGGAAGTAGAGAGATAAGGCAAAAAGGATTAATTTTGAATTTTTCATCGAAAACCAACAAGAATAAACTTGAAACATATTCTTTTAGTCAGCAATTTTTAAATTTTGAATCAAAGATTTTGGCACATTATCATTTAGAATAATACTAAGAGACAAAGAGGCTTGTTATTGTCTACATCATAAATTTTTGCTAATGATTCCCACAGGAACCTCCAGGGGAAGTAATAATGGAAACAAAATACTGACACCCTTGAAGTGTTACACATTTTGAAGTTTAGACCTTCTGAGAGTTTTAAGCTAACCTGATGGCACCAAACAGTTAAAGGTCATTTACCAAGTAAAATTTAGTGCAGGCACTGCAGGAAAACAGAAGTTCTACACTGCACTCACTGATAAGAAACCTAGATCCTTAAAATGACAAACAAAAGGATTTAGGAGCTGAAGATTTAAACCTTGGGCACAAAAAGATATGCTACCTGTAAACTAGGCAATATTTCATACCGCAATTACAAGCTATCTCAGGAACATGCATTAAACAGCATTGTATACATTCCTTGACATCTCTGAGTTTTTAAAGCTCAGCCATTAGTAGGTGTATTTATCATGTCAAAGAAACCAGATGGTCTCAGTGGGGTTTAAATAAAGGACACTTCAAGAAAGTTACCCTGAGGCGAATACATGAAGTTCAAACATTAACCTGGAGTGCCATGCTCCCAAGACAAAGATAGTTCCTGGGAATGCAGGGCCCTAGGTGTGATTTACTGCCCTGTGATTGTGCAGGCAACCCCATCTGTATGTGCCAGCCCCATTTGTGCAGGGAAACAAGGTACCAATTAATCTTATCTCCACACAGCACAAACAAGGAGCATCTTCTGAACTCTGACCCTCTTTGCTGCTGATCTTTTTCAGCCAAGACTCAAATACTTGAATTAGGATGGAACAACTCAACTTGTTGAGTCAAACACGCCATTCCTCCTCCCTTTCCCTATGTTCCATGCCACGATGTCCCACTTACCAGTGCTGGTGGTGTGCAGGGAGGTGTGCCTCTCACATTTCCACTCTCCTCTGCCATTCCCTGTGCAGACACACTGCAGCAAGTTCCCACGGTTATCCTTCTTGCTCCAGTTGTCCCCAATCCTGTAGGAAGTCTTGGTGTCGTGGTCATTGCAGCGATCTGTGTGAAGAACAGGACTCTCAGCTGGGCCTGCACTGGGCAGTGCCCAGCTCTCCACCACCAACTCCATCAAAGCTCATCTTTAAATTAAAATAAAGGCCCACCTGATTCTCTGGAGCCCACTATTGCAATTCTCACATGCACTAAAGCCTGCAAAGCCTAAACTGCAAAGACTGAGAGCATCCCAAAATCCTGGTGCTTTAGCCTAAGGAAAGACTTCCATTCACTTCCAGAACTGTGCTTTCACTTTGCAGCCATTGTCAAAAAAAGCTATTTTTTTTAAACCCATTCTAAACACATTCTGTCTAGCACACACCTTTAAAGCTAAACTTGTTTTAATGACTCTCGTTTTTCTTTTAAGAAAAACGAGTCTTTGCAGCTTGGTCATTTCATACTACACACAGGGCACAGCTCAGGTTCAGGGCTCTCTCATCTGGAAGGGACTAAAATCTGTTTGAGGGCAACATGTAAAACCCCATTTCTTCCAAAAGAAGCCTCCATGAAGCTGCAGTGAAGTTAATGCAAGCTGCTCATGTAACACCAGGAGTACCAGACTTCCTAAATCTCTTTAATAACCCACAGCCCCCAATGAATTGAGCAAATGGGTTCAAAGGACAGCACAACAAACTACTTTTGTCTGGATGCCAGAGCCACATGGATTAACTAGCTCTTCTTCCATTACAACATTTTACCTACTTATTCAAGGGAAACTTGATACAGTGGCTCAAATATAATCACAGATCAATGAACATGGATTTATGAAGAACTGTGGAAGGACATGTGCATTAAGCCAGATTGCCACTGAGAGAGCACACGGGACAGAATGTGAATGGAGAAAACATGTTACTGATTCACACTGCTAGAATGACCAGAAACTGAGCATTTGCCAGATGTATGGTAAATTGGTGAGGAATTCATCATGCAATTTTGCAAATGTGAAAAAAATGTGCCTTATGAACACGCTTCTCAATGAATAGCTGAAATGTCACTGAAGCAATCAGCTGTGATTCTGGAAAATGCTGGCCATAAAAGATACATAACAGCAGCACACACTTGAAGTATAATGCCATTTTGTGGCCTAGAGGTATCATTTTATATACATAAATTTCAATTTCTCTATTCAAATGTAATTGAAAAACAAAATGAAAAATGAAGCGATCCCTATATTGCAATTTTCCCCATGATACAACAGCAGAGACCTGAATTATGGAAAGAAAGCTACTGCCAAATACATTTTATTAGTAGTAATAATAAGTTCTCCAAAATTCACAAACAACACATTCTGTTTTATTCATTCCCATTTGACAGCTAATGATTTTTCCCCATGTCTTTAACAGACTTAATATTGTCAAGGCCAGGTTGATTTTTACAGCTTATTTCTTGACCAAGTCTCTCCAGGTCTTCCATTTTAATCTCCACCCTCCTTAATGTCTTACTTTTTACAGGTCTGCTGTTTATATCAGCAAAAGTCCATTATTTGTGTGCCCCAAGGCAACTGAATATGAGGCAACTGAAAGGCTACAGAAGAGTACTCAAACCTTGCATAACCAAGGCATAAGGTACAAAGTTAAATTTTCTTGAGGCAACTGGTGTAAACCCAAGACAGAAGTAAGCTCTGTGGTGGAGCTAACAGGACTGGAAGAGAAGGTCAATAAACTAGCAAGATTTTGGGTTTTAAAAGTCCTGTTTGCTCTGCAAACACAAATAAAATGGAGTATTTACGGTAATGTCCCTCAATGATGCAAAAACTTTGTTAAAAAATCACCTGTGCTGCTGGAGCAGGAAATGGGGTGGGAAAATTGATAAGAGATGGTACAGCAGGCAAAACAAACCCCGGTTTAGCTAACACAAAAATTAAACAGTAACAGAGAGAAAGAAGTAAGAAAATATTTTAATTTTGCAGATCCTGCTGCTGGAAAGGGTATTTAACTTAAAAACCACCCGACTATCCCTCAAAAGGCTCCTTGAAGGCACAGAAATGGACATCCTAGGCTAAACTCTCTGCCTTTCTGTGGGCCAAGCCATTTCCCTGACTTCCTGGGAGATGCCAGGCTGTGGCTCAGCTGACATACAGATTCCTTAAACCTTTCTCTCTCCATGAGATTAAATCCCCAAATAATGTAGACATCCTTGTCCCCAGCACTGATGACCAGCTCTGGGGAGTGTTCCCAGACTGCAGATGGTGACTGAGGCACCACACAGGTCTCTGTTCCCTCTTCACTTCCCAGAGGAAGGCCATCCCTCTCAAACTACCGCTACTTGCACAGGGCAGACAAAGAAATAACTTTCCCATGCAGGATGAAAAATGAGTAAGAAAATAAACAAATAAATAAGCAAGATAAATAAAGCAGAGCAGCCAGCAGCTGGCACTTACTTCTGGAGGTGCAAGTGATGCGGCCGCTGCCCTCACCGAGGCAGGTGCAGTCCACCATCATCCAGCCCTGGTAGGGCTTCTCCCAGGTCTCTCCCACCACATAGGACGACCCGGCCGTGTTGTCGTAGCATCGCTCGGCTGTGAGGGGAAAATGGATCAGAGCCCACCCAGGGCACTCCCACACGGAGACACCTCAGGGGAGACAAGGAGAAAGGGCCCACACGCCCTGACTGCGCTGAGGGAGAAGGGAGGAGCAGCCACTCACCCACAGGCTTGCAGGTCCACTCGCCCTTCCCGTTGCCCAGGCACACACACTCCAGCATGTACCCGCCCGTCTCGTGGGGCCGGCGCCATGTGTCGCCGATCTTGTAGGACTGGCCGCCCTCATGGCAGCGATCTGTGGTGGGAGACGGGAGCTGAGGTGAGGGACACACCAGGGAGAGCATGGTGGTGACAAGGTAAGGGCCATCTGGCCAGGGGCAAAGGGGGTCAGCTGGGGTAAGCAAGAGGGACACTGGGGAGAATGAGGGGGGGACATCAACCCATAAAATGGCACTCAGCATTTCCCACTGGCAGCCACCCTTTTCTGCTGGTGCCCGCCATTTTTTGCGCTTCCCAGGCCCTGCCCTCAGCTAACTTCTGTCCTTCCCTCAGCTAACTTCTCCATGTTCCAAACCACAGCCAAAGCCTGGCTGGTGAAAAGGGAATGCCAGGGAGTGATGAGGTGCTGTTTCTCCCTCAGACCCTGCTCTCAGGCTGAGGGCTGGTGAGAGAGGGTTTGCCTCCATCTTGTTGGAAGCAACGCCACTTGGGCTTCTCTGTGGCCATTCATGAGGGACATGGTGGCCAGGACAGCAAGTAGAGGATAAGGAGGTGCTTGGTGTGACAGCCCAGTGGGGAATCAGACCCCTTTTGGGGTTTGGAAAGCCTGCCCTGGAAAGGCAGATTGCAGCCCATCCATGCCCCACAGCTCTGAGGCAGCCCAGCACGGTGCAGGGCAGCTTGCAAACCAGGGTCTGTTTCTTTGGAAGAATCCAAGAAAAAAGGAAGAAAAAACACACACATCACATCATTTGTTAAGAGCCAGTAAAATGTTTTGTGGGCTCATTTATGAAAGCAGGGAATCTCAGAGCTCTGAAGATTGATTCAAAGCCAGTTGCAGTCAGTGAGACTCTCCAGTGAGCTCTAAACCAGGCTGATGATGAGGAAACAAGACTGCTCTCACACTGGCAATTTCCTTACTGACTCTTTTTCTTACAACACTTATCATCCCTGCCCAATAAAATGCCATTAAATTCAGAAGGGCTCCAGCTTTACTTGTTAGATTTAATGCATTACTTTTTTCCCATGCTACAATGATGGCTGGTTTCCGAGTCCTCTGTGGCAACACTACCAGGATCTGCATGTGTGTCTTAAACAAGAAACTGGATACTTTTAACAGCAAGACTCTTCTCAAAAGGTACCTCAGAGACTTTGAAATCTCAGTGTAAAAATCCTGACACACAGCAATCTTCCTCTGTGCTCACAGAAAGTCCAATTATAAAGTAAAGGGAAACTGTGAACAATTCAGTGACTCAATAAGGAAAGGATTTCCAGACAGAGATGTGAAAGGGGAGATGGGGAGAAAGGACCAAGGGAAGAGAGAGAAGAGCAAGAGGAAAGTATGGGTCAGGCTAGTGAAAAAGGAGTTGCAGAAACATGTTAAGCTGCTGTCTGGACATCAAATCCCAGTTCCCTTAGAGACAAGTGTTCAACAACACTTTTGGAGGCTGAAGGACTGGCTCTCATTTATTATCATTTATTCTGAGTAGTCCCTTTAATGCTGATGGTGTCATTTTGACCCATCAGCTGCAGAGCAGACTTTTTTCCCAATCAAAAAACTACTTTAGCAATTGCACCTGTGAAGATGTAATACACACTCTTGTACATAATGAATTACTAGCCTGTATGGCTGGACACTAACAGTAATTTTTGGCCTATGTTTTCTCACATAGCACTCGACCTCTTAAATAAAAGAGGAATTTGGTTGAGTCATGCAATTGAAGAGATGAGGTCCCCATGGTTTGCATCATGAAGCCAATCTTACTGGACACACTGCTGGTTTATACACCTGTCAAGCAGGTATATAATAGTATAATATATTTTTAGGTGAGCTAAAAATAACTACTTCCTTAAGCAATAACAACCATATCTATGTTTCTTAGTAACAGTCCTTAACTATGGGCTAGCACAGACTTGTACAGGCCTGTAATGTCTTGCATACAAACATACATCCTGATCTCTTCCTCCTTCAGGGTCTTGCCTCGACTTACCAGGGCTTGTGGCCCACTAAATCTAGCACATCTACTTCTAAAATGAGTTCAGCAGTACTCTGAGTCCTGCTTCTTAGCCGTTTTCCCACAGTTGTGCAAATTTATGTAGGTGGGGCAAGGACTTTTAATTTCAAAGTTTTAGTGGGCTTTGGATTAAACCCCATGCAACTGGAGCTAATAGGCACTGGAAATGTCATGTAAATTGCTCTGGAAAATATGACACTAAGGAACAATAGCTCTAGGAACAGGCTCTCTGTTACATACTGGCAATGGTGCAGCTGATTCTCCCACGTCCAGCTCCAATGCAAGTACAGTCCCAGATCATGGAGTCCTTGGGGCGCTCATAGGTCTCCCCAACACGGTAAGTGGATCCAGTGTATTTGTCAAAGCAGGTCTCTTCAGCTATGGGAGGGGAAAAAAAATAATTAAATAATCAGCTTCATGTAACCACACCAGTAACATGTACAGTCAATAGAAACACATTCCTTGCCTCCTCACACGGATACTCCTTTTTTCCCGGGGAAAAAATGCCTATCAGTCTCCTCTTTCCTCATGGGATGAAACAGCAGAGAGGAAATTGGGTGAAATTTAGCCCCTCAAGGCCTCTGTGATGCTCAACAACCTCTTCTTCCCTCCCTCAGGGAACCAAGAGTTGCACATGGCAGGCATGCCTGAAAGCATCAACCCCAGCTGTTTGAAGGCAACAGTAGAGAAGACAGGAGGGAGCAAACAACCCCTGGAAACTCTGTGCTTTGTCATGCTAATCCTCCTCACTCCGACTCAGCAAAATTTGAGCAGATTAATCCCAAATTCTGCAGCAGTCCCACCAAAGTCAACAGCAAAGTTCACTACTTGGGTATTGCTCACACTCAGTGCATAGGTAAGTGATTACAGAACATCAGTGCTGCCACCAGACTCAAGATGTGAAGCAGAACAACTTTCTCCACTGCTGGGCAGGTAAAGTTCATTGTGTCCTAAGGAAAACTTGGGAATCTCTGCAGGGGAAGGAAAAGTAGATTGAACCCTCTTTTATGGAGTAAGGGGACTGAGTACTCCTTAAAATACTCCAGCCATGAGGCAGGCAGCACACAAACCTTGCAGAACAGATGGCTGAGATGCTCACATCTGTCTTACATGAACATTATCAGCCAGGAACCAGTTTTTTGTCTCCTCTATCTCCAGAGCAACAAAGGAGTTATGGCAAACCAGTGGCTTCAGACCAATAAATACAGATAAATTGCATCTGATAAACTGAACTACACTGAATCCTAGAGACGCATCGTCTAGCAGACCTTGCATTTAAACTTCTTTCTGTTCCCTAAACTTTTTCTGCACAGACTAAACAATCTCATTTTACACTCAATTATAGAAAGCTCACAGCATGGCCGGGAGGCTGTGGAAAGTTGTAAGTTGAAATATTTTTAAACAAGCTGACGACACTGCACAGCTATGAAAAGTTGGGGTGAAGCAATCAAACAGAGCAGAGCCAGAGCTGCAAAGTGACTCCAGATTTGAACTTCCCCGTGCGAGTCCAGGAGTCAGTTCAGTTCATTATAAAGAAGAGGTTGGCTCCAAAATTAGTGTTTAGATCCAATCCTCCAGAGAGATGAGTGATGTTTGGCTCAAGGTTCTGGTGGCAGGCCCATCGCTAATGAAAAGCATTTCTGAAAATCCCAAGCCAGATCTTCAGTGTAATTGAGTGTAGATCCCATTACTGACCCTAAGTACCAAACTTCAGCGGAAAACCTGGGCTGCCAGCCCTAACTCGTACAAGGCTTGGCTTATTCGGCACCAAAAGCCGCGCTGGGGTCTCGACGCAGACAAAAGGGGCCACCAACTTACGTTCGGGCTTGCTCTCGCAGTTGAACCCTCGGCTCCCACCGTAGCAGGTACAGACCAGAGTGTTTCCCAGGTAAGTGCGCTCCCACTGCTGGTTTATCTGATAGTACCGTCCATTGTCATAGCAGGTCTCTGGGGGGAGAGGAGGAGGAATGGGGACGCAGAGGGGGCAGAGAAAGCAAAGTTCGGCGTTACCGAGAGCAGCAGCCGGGAGGGAAGGGGCGCGGGGCGCACACGTGTGCGGGTCCGCCGAGCCGAGGGGCGGCTGAGGGGTCAGACAAAGCCCCCCGGGGCCACCGGCGCTGCCGTGCCCAGCCCCGCTCCGTGCCCTGCCCTGTCCCCGGGCGGTACTCACGCTTTCTCTGCCCCCTCTGCGTCCCCATTCCTCCTCCTCTCCCCCCAGAGACCTGCTATGACAATGGACGGTACTATCAGATAAACCAGCAGTGGGAGCGCACTTACCTGGGAAACACTCTGGTCTGTACCTGCTACGGTGGGAGCCGAGGGTTCAACTGCGAGAGCAAGCCCGAACGTAAGTTGGTGGCCCCTT
>JANPWX010000336.1:1884945-1936321 GCA_024734555.1 Trochalopteron elliotii
CTCTTCCTCTCTTCCTCTTTCCTATTCTCATTCTCTTTTCTTCCCTTCCCTTTCTTTCCTCATTTCCTTCCTTCTTTCCCCAGATGAAACTCACTTCCATAACTGATCATATTTTATTCCTTTCCTACTGCTCCCTTCAGAACTCTTTACAATTTGTCCCTAGACAACTTGTTGAAAGGCTTCAGAGTAACAGGAGTGGCATCACAGCTGATCAGGCAGAGGATGGGAATCAGCCTCTGAGTCTTGCCTACACTGTTTTACTGCTTTTCTCCCTTCCTACAGCCCAAAGTGAGAATTCTAATTTTTGGCAACAGCATCTCATTGATTTTTATAGTCTGAAGTTTTCCTTATCCCTTAATTCTTTGTCTGAGTTCTGCTGCTGAACCATATAATCTCTCTTTATTGCTGAGTGTTCTCCAGTTGTCTCTATCAGATGTCAAGTTATTGATTCAGAGGTGATGTCAAGGTCATTTAGGATTCTGACACTCTCTTTGAGAGTTCCCCTTGAGAATTCTTGGAAATTTTAGTGACTTATGGCCAGACACAAATGTCCTAGTTATGTTCTATTTATTCTTGACAGTTGTACCAGGGAACCATGTTTTAATGGGAATAATTTGAATTTTTAACTTCATGTCGGTCCCTGAAAAAAGAGCATTCAAGACTGAGGAAATTCTAAACACTATCTGATTTAATGCAATCATTATCCTACCCTATCTCTTCTTTCTCTTGATTTTTGAAAGAGATCAAAGGAGTGATTTATTCATAGTCTTTATAAGTGAGCACTAGCTGTTATGTTCAATGTGCTAACAATGTGCAGCAGCAAAGCAGAAATGGAAACTGGACTGTGTGCAAATGTTTCCTTTCTTTTCCCATGCATTCTGACTGCTCTCTGTGGACGTAGCATCCCACGAGATATGTGAAGTTTACATACAGAGCAACAGACAGAACAAGTTTCAACAAGAATTCCTTTCTCTCTGGCAGAAGTGTACAAAGCCAGCAAACTGTGCTCCCAACACAAGCTGCAGTTTACGTGCCTCCTGTACTTGTGTTTGTGTACATGTGGGGCTTCTCAAAACAAACTGGGCTGAATCACGTTGGAAGAGCTTCACAAGGCTGTGTCCTTGGCCCAGCCTGGAACAGCAGACTCACACCAAAACCCCTTGCCTGCAGGCAGGTAGGGATAGCAATTGTTTTCTCACTTGCACAAATCAGGAGGGGCTTTTCCCTTCACTTTACAGTCCCATATGGTGATGCTTCTCCTGTTGGGCATATTCAGCCTCTTCTCATGTACCCAAACTGCCCCCAGGGGTGCATCCTCCACCCCGTGACCCAGCCCATCCACCCTTGGGCATGAGATCCTGCTCACTCCTGTTCCCTTCTCTGGAGCCACACTCATCCTGCCTATCACACCATCCTGCACTTCCACCTAATTTTGTATCCCGACTTTTAGTTATGGTAGGTGGGCCAGAATTTCTACAGACCTCTGAGAGACAGAAAAAGTGTCTCACTCCTACAGTCAGCTGAAGGATTTGTGAAATCTTAAGATGACTGACAGCATTTTCAGCTGCACTGAGGTGCTGGTGAAGGGATTACAGCGTGTAAAACGATGCACAATTAAACACCCAGGGTATTTATTGGATCTAAGCTCATAGCAGATGATTGTCCTCTACATTTTTGGGGGTTATTTTGACTAAACCATTATGTACTGGCCTAAACCCAATCTCTGGAGGAGAAGATTAGCAGGACTATTATGCCATCTTGCCTAATACCTCTCAAGATTTATTCTCACTGGAAGCTATAAAAAAAAATATTTTGTAATCTCCTCCAGGTTACAGACACATTGGCAGACACACCTCCCTCATATCAGGATCACCATTTCCTTCAGGGCTGATGGATGATACTGTAAGAGCAGAGATAAACTTGGCCCTGGGTGTATCATGAGTCTGATTTCAAAAGCAGTGATTTTTTGCATCAAGATTAAATGCACAAGCTTGCAATTTTAGGAGACATTTACTCAGGGAATCCATGCTCTGGCTGTCCTGAGCACATGAACCCCTCAAGAGAGGCTCCACAGCCAGACTGGTGCTGCCCTAATTAATTCTCTTGTGCATTGGCATTTACAAGCAATAATTTGACTCTCTCTGCTTTATTAAAACACATATTGTAAAGTGCTCAGCTAAGGAGGAAATTAAAATTTCCTTTCACACCCAAGACTTTCCTGGTAATGCAAATGCCTTGATGTTACAGCAGCCAGCACGTTGTGTAGACAAAGCAGGGCAAACCAGTCAGAGACAGATTTCATGGAGAGAATGATCAAGGGTGTTTGTGGAGGCATGAACTCCTCTGCTGCAGAGCTGGGGCAAGAGGCAGGAATGAGAATAACCTCACCAGATCTTCAGCTGGTGCAGTTGGGATTCCTTTAATTGATTCCAGAGGAGCCACTCTCCCTGAAATAGAGTGGGTGGAAATCCTCAGAAAGGCTTGCACTGAGGACCTCACTGTTCATAAGATGTCTCTTACAGAGCTTTGTTCTTACCATAGGCAACTCTGAGAGAGGCTTGAAGTGAAGGGGTCAGCAGAGGGGCCAAGGGTACAGCTCTTCCAGCTGTTCCACAGTTGGGATGGGAGAGGTGCTCCACAGCTCCACCCTGCAAGGGCCTGAAGTGCTTTTATTTATTCACGAGGATGATTATTCACTAGAATAATTATTTAGTGGAAACATTGATTAAAGGGAAATAATCACTCAGGAGAAAGTAGGATCAGGAGGAATGAAGCAGCATATCCACACACCATCCCTGCAGAGCAGAATTTACAGGAACAAGAGGGGAACAGCAACTTTTTCTGGTTGAAACCACAAGTGAAATTATAAGCAGGCAAAATCCCATTTGAAACTAAGCCAGGGCTCTGGGCTTTCACTCCTACACTTGTGGCAAATGGGATGGGGTTTTTAATGATGAGATACAGTTGATGTAGAGTGATGTCTCCTGGGAGAAGCAGGAAAATCCCCTTAAATTGACTTTTTCTACCTCCTTAGTGTATGTTATGCTATGCCTTTGTCATCAAAAGTGCTGGGCAATGCCCTTAGCATTGCCCTTAGTGTCTCTCTCTTTTTGCTTAGCTTAATAGCTATTACTTCTAATTCTTTCATGACCCAAGGTGTTGAGTGCACTCCTGGGTGAGAATCTGTGGGACTCAAATGCCATTATGGAATATTTTGCTGCTGAAAAGTACTGTATCCTCAAAGTCAGAAATTTGGAAATGTAAGCAAAATGTCCACAAAATTCACAGACAATCAGATCCAGCATTTTGATAATATCAAATACCCCTAAAAAGGCAGAAAACTGGATATTTTAAATTTATGCTAATTTAAAAATTTTAAAGAAAATTTTCTTTTAAAACCTGGTATGAAGTCAGATTGCTTCTGTTTCGATCAGAATCTTGAAAAGAAATATTCCCATTTGTTTTGGAATGAAAATAAATGCTGAAATCGCAGGGCTTTTGAAATGCCTTGGATGTGAGTCTGCTCTGATTGGAAAGTCAGATTGCTGGTTTATTACCTCAAACACAGGTCTGTACTGAGCCTTGGTGACACGTAAGAAATTCCAATGAATTAGGGCTAACTCTCTGCACAGGTATGTCCCTGAATCTGTTAAATACTGCTTCTGTGTTACAGTCTCAGGGAGGCCACCAAAAAAAGGCAACTGTCTCTATTTTTTCAGGATCTTTCAAATGGTGGGAAAATGAGATCTCTGGCATTTTTTGCCCTGCTCTATTAAATAGGAGTTGTAACATGTAGCTTGGGCCTGCTTCCCTTGAAATCCCATACCTGTGTGGGGTTTATCAGCTCCTGATGGATTTCCTGCATGGTTGGACTTCTATCCCACTCACTTGCACAACCTGCTGTATTGCCTGCTTAGTGAGGCAGCTGGCAGTTCAGGAGTGGGCTGATTTGAAAAATAAGGATGGAATGTGCTCTGAGCTGGGGTGCTGGGAATGGTGGTTTGGATCGAAGGGAGAACAGCTTTACCTTCTTAATCATCCTGTGTTTGTTTAATTATCCCCCAAGTATGTTTTTCATTCCCCTGCCCCCTCTGAGAATGTGAGGCAGGCTTGTTGGGAGCATTAGGAAGTATGAAAGGTGAATTTCCCCGTAATTTAACCGATTTCCGAGTCGAGCACACTCGCTTCAGAACACAGCTGCTTTCACTGCTGCTTTTTGTTTGCTTTTCTTCCAGCAGCCTTGCCTTTCTTTGGCCTGTTTTCCCATCTCCTCCTCCTCCTCCTCCTCTTCTGAGTCATCTGTTGACACAACTCAGTGTTGGTCCCAGTTGTTAGAGCGGGGCATTGTTCCTGCATATAGGTACAAAGAGGGGTTATTTTCGTGCTTTCCACGTGGAGACCAAAATTCTCTTCACTTCTATTTCTTCAAAGTCTGCTAATTCATTGTCAAGAGGTTCAGCTGGTGCCAGTTCACTTTCAGCTCTGTCCTGGTGGGCACCAGTTGGAGCTGATGAAGACCAGAAGGTTTTTTCCCAAAATATCCTCTCTCTCCTCCATAGTCCTGTTTTCAGTGCTGTGGGAATGCCAAGAGTTTCCAGGAACAGGCTGGTATGGGATACCCTGCCCTGATGGCTGGTTGTGAACAGTGATGAAAGACAGCTGAAAACTGTGACTATGTTGTGGCACGACCACGGTCATGTCACCGTGACACTGATTCCCATCTCCCATCTCAGGATAGCCCAGCTGGCAATCCTGTCTGTGGACCTACTGATTTTGGAAAATTTTGGTCTGTGACCACAGGAGTGCAGCTTTCTTGGGCCACTCCTGTGTCCTGGCATAGCCTCTCATCAATTCCTTCCTGCTGCCTTTCTTGTTTTCCTTATTGATACGAAAATGTCACTGGTGAGAGACCGGCCTGATGGGTTTGCAAAACAGCACTTCAATCTTTGGAGTAAAAATAGTTTTAAATTGAAAACACTTTTGAAGTGGCAGAGATCTATTCTTCCTGAAGGGAAATAACAGTCTAGGGAGTTGTTGCACTGAACATTTAACTGGTGTCAGGGGAATCAGTGTGCTGTTCCCATTCCCTCTCCTACAACTCTTCAGGGCCTGGATTTTCTTTTCCTCTGCCTCTTGCCTTCCATGCTGAAGCAGTAAATACTTCAAGGCAAGGACTGTCTTGTAGTTTGTTTTACAAAACTTCATGCTTTAGAGTTTTTGATCATCATTTTAGGCCTCTTGGCACTAGTGAAAGATATAAAAAAACATTGCTATCTCAGACAGGATCTTTAATGGGGCTTTTTTCTCCTTTAATGATGTGCTTTGTTTTTAGAAGGATTTCTGGCCTTTCTACTCTACTGTTATTCTTTCCTCTGTGCTCTTCCTTCTCTGGGTGATGGCCTCGTTGCTCTTCATTCTGCTCAGAAGACATTGTAAAACGAGCATGGGTTGTGCTCACTGAAAAAAAAGACACATGAATCTGTATTTATTTTTTAAGAGAAACTGGGAGCCATATCTTCAGCTCTGAACAGGCTGATTTTGCTTTAATTGGCTTTGTGACCCCTTTTCTTTGCTTTCTCCAAACATCTGTCCGACCACTTTTATTTACAACAGTTATAAAACTGGAAAAGAGCAAGTCTCAGAAATGGAAAGGAAAAAGCATGACACCCTCTGAAAGCATTTGCTCAGCTGTTTTGGAAGTTCTTTGTGGGTGTTGGAGTGTTTTAATCATTCAGTAAAAACAATGCCATGTAATTTAGCAGTTCAGAGGCCATTTACACAGCCTACTCAGTATTCTGGGGCTGAATGTCTGGAATACATTCAGCTGGTCTTGACCACCAAAGATCTACTTAATGCCTCCAAAACTGGCTTTATGAAGTTGGGTGGTTCCATTAACATGGTTTTTAAGTGGAGTTCTTGCTGACAAGCAACTTGCACTCAGAAATACTGTCATACAACAGTTTTCCCCCGTGGGTCTTTCTAAGAGGGGGTTGTAAAATGCTTTACCATCAGTTCTTACATAGCCTGATTTTAAAAAAAGAGTTTGTTGTAGAGGAAATGATTCAGCAACAGGAGGAAGGATCCTGAATTGATGGACCCACACAAATGAAATAACAATCCTCCATTGGGGTGAATTAGGCAGACCAGAATTACAAGTATAAGAGACACAGTGAGTCTCTGGTGGATCAAGATGACACAAGATCAGAGAGGTAGGATGAGATGAGTTCACTGGAGATCTTAAAACTCCAGGGAGAGACTCTTAATTGGATTAAATGCTGGATGAATGGACAGAAGTATAAAACCAGTCAATATGTCTGAAAGTGGGGGAGATTTACCCCATTTCCTTCACCAAGACGTTGTTCTGTTCATGGCTTTGGGATCCTTAGAAGTTTCTGAGAGCAAGGATTTGGGAATTTGCCTTTTCTATGGCAAAAATAAGTGCAAAAGGCTGAGTCAAGATAGGACAAAAGCTAAACACGTTTCACAATGGAAGGGAAAAAACCCAGGCAACAACATTTTGCTTTCCAACCATAGGACATCAAGCAGAGTGCTTAATTAGGTAGTTAGTGATTAATAGGAGTAGGTGTTTATTAGAAAAAGAGTGAAGCCATCATAGAAAAGACAGGGTTTCTCATTCTTTGTGGAGAAATGTCACTCAGACATGAAGGGCAGAACTGGCAACAGAGACAAAAAAAAAGAAGAAAGATTTGTAGGAAATTTTGTTGAGACAAATGGGTGATGAGTTCAACACTGAAGGAAGCGTTGCAGGAAAGTTCTATAACATGACACAGCAGCTAGAATTAGATGGCTGCTTGTGAAACACTGCTTCCTTGGAAACCTCATCACAAATGTCTCTTGAGCAACAGGAAACCAGGATACAAATCTTTGAAATATTTATTTTTTAATTCAATAATACATGGGGTGATCTGCCTTTATAGCATGCCTGTATTTAATATATTAAAGAAGTGGTCGTGCTCTCAGCAGATGTTTCCCATGCCTCCCACTTGCTAAGATAAAACATTTTATTATCTGTCTATGCACCCATACTATAATGCTCAAACATAGCACATTTGAGCCTCCTTGTGATAAATTCTGCTCGCAGCTTCAGCCTTGCTTTGAGTCTTGCTACTTGCAAACAGTCATTTAAAGAGGGAGTCATATCCCTAGAAAAGATGAGGTTGGGTTACAGACTGTGAGATCTTTTTAGCTGTGTCGCCTACACTTTGTTTCCTTGGGTGATCATCCTCCTCTCCCCTCAACTTCTGAACCCGCTGACTAAAGCCCAGCAATTGCACCAGAAGGGCAGAAATGTCAAGGATAATTTTGTCACTGTAAGAGTCAGCAATAAATTGTTGAGTAGGAGAGAGAGAGAGAGAGATCTTGTGACTGAAAGGAAAGATTGAAGTGTGAGCTCAGGTGTGAGTAAGTCTGAATGTGCCCAGGAGAGATGTTATGAAAGCTCCACTAATGGGGAAATGATTGAGAATCCCCATATCCGACGTGGCTCGGTAGCAAACCAGCTTTCACTGCATGTTGAACTAATAAAATTAATTGGGGGTGCTTTTGACTTGTGGCCTTGGAGTCTGTAAGGTTCTCTGTTCTGCTTTCCTCCACAATCTAGCAGGGGGTTTTCACCATGAAAGTCGACATTGTTCTAGTGCTCTGTGTCTTTAGAAGCTGAGCTGTTAAGGAAAATGCCAAATAAATTGAGATTAATGGTAAAATCAGAGGTGTTGATGGCACAGAAGAGGTCTTTGGAGAATCCTGGATTATAACAGTATAGAGATCCAGAGGTGATGTGCCACAGGAGCTCCATGAAACTATGAACTCTCAGAAAACAATTTCATGGCCATTATTCTGGGTAGGATTGATAGAAAAAAATAATGCTTTTTAGCTACAATTCCATCCATTTTCCTATACCTTCCCATCAATGAACTTATTCTCCTGCCTCCCTGAATTTACTCTGAGGTGTCTCTGTGCTTCCTGCAATAGCTGAAGTGGCTTTAGAGATGTTAAACCCTGCCCAGAAAAGGCCCCTAAGTACCAGAGCAAAGCTGTCCCTCCTGGGAAGAGGAGGCAGGTTACACCAGAGGACTTCCAGAAATCCCCCCTGATCCATATCAGCCTGAGCCTGATGCTCCTCTGAGCCTGATGCACCAACTCTTGGGACATTGCTGCCTCAGAAAATCCTGTTCTTCTTCCCTACCACATGTCCTTAGAGATGTTAGATTAGATTGCAGCTTTATTATGTATCTTAAAAAAAGAAACAGGAATTTAACAGCAGGAGCAGTCTTTCACCATGCTATACAGAAGTTGGGGTGTTTAGGAAAATAAGGAGATGTTGAAAGAACCATTAAAATAGCAAGAAATGGTAACAGTTTTTGGTAGCAAGGACTGTCTGTGAGAAATGTGACCAATTTGGTTCCAGAGTGTCTCTTTGTCTGATGCAGAGCCTCTGATGTTTTGATTCTAATTCAGAGTAAATGCATATTTGCAAGATAATTTTCAACTCTCCTCCATGGGGTGGTGGGGATTGTTACTAAAATAATAAACCCACCAACCAGTCTGAGGGGGACACACAAGTTCTGAGGGGGACACACAAGTTCTTGGAGACTGTGAGGGAAAATGCTGGCTGAGAAAACTTGTCTGTGCAACTTCATTAGGCACAGAGTATTTGCTTCTGCAAATCCAGTATAATTTCACTGATGTGAAGTGCTGCTGGGTTAGTGGTTGGACTTGATGATCTTCAAAATCTTTTCCAACCCAAATGGTTTATGACAGTGAAGTAGTAATTTTGCCTTGCACCAGATGAGTCAGTGGCCTGAGTCCTCCCTCTGGTGAGGATTTCCTACGTTCTTCTGGAAGCAATCATTCCTGCAGCTCTGTGGATACATTTTCCTCTCAAAGCCCTTTTGTCTGTGCAGCCATGGGATGGGTCCCTTGTGCAGCCTTCTTTGGCCCTTCCTAGAGCACATTTTAGTAGAGAGTTATTTTTATCTGCAGATTAACAAGAAAAATCCCTCTCTGTATCTTCCATGATCTACTGCCCTAGAAAATTTACAGCTGCTTATGCTCTACCTGTAAAAGGTTCATGATAAAGCTGCTGATGGAGGTGAGGGTGGTCCTTGGAATTCCCAAACTCAGGGGGTCTGCTGCCATACCCTGCCCCACCTGGGAGCTGCCTTCCTCTAAAATGTGCCTGTTTCAGCCCAGGAGGCTGCCACCCCCACATCTGGACACATCTGTGTAGCAGATGATGTGGGATGTTCCTGAACCAGTAACCTGGAAATATCACCTGTGGTTCCCTTGCAGCCACGTGATCAACCTTGCTGCCACTGAAACAGGGAGAGTTTTGCTGTTCATCCCTCTGGGAGCTGGATATGCAGCTTAAAATGTGATAATAGTGTCCAGGAGAACCAATAAATCTCTTTGTCATTCATTTTCCTTGCTGGATTTTTCTTTCCCAGCTTTTCTTAGTGAGGGGATGGTGAAGAATCTGGCTGTACAGCTGTTTTCTTTTGCAAATGAGAGTTGTCAGTTCACAAACTACAATTTCATTTGGCCACGCCCTTCTGTTAAATGAGTGATAATTAAAATCAAATGGGTTGTAATATTCGTAACAGGAACCCTGATGGTTCTAAAGGGTGTGATTAGAAATAAATGGATAAATAGGATGAAAAAGAAATTGGGTGAGGACTGTGATTTGAAACAGAGAGCCCCTTCCTGTTGCCTCCAATATATTCGGGGTAAAGAAAAACTGGCTGGAAATATCTGGTCAAAGCAGGGTTTTGATGGAAAATGCTGATCTTTCTCAAGCCCTCATGGCATGGCTTAGGTGGACAAACCCCTGTGCATGACAGGGGGCTTAGACGGCAGAGCCAAAGGGAGAGCAGAGCAAGAGGCACTGAATCTTTGCCTCTGAAATACAAAAATTTAGCGTGTACTGAACAAAATGTGAACCAAATTAAGCTTTGAATTACTGGGCCTTTTCAGTTCTTTGAAAAGAAAGGGAGAAATAAACCAACCCCAGCTCCTGTCAGCCCCGAGCCCGGCGTGTATGCCCAGCTGCGGCAGAAAGCTGACGCTTGTCAGCTCATTAGCGAGCTCATTAGCGAGCTCATTACTGGGGTGGCAACTGGACAGGAGGAGGGGAGGTCTCCAGGTGGATTCCATGGTTAGCACCACGTGGATGCCGTTCACAACTTTAAATAGAGGAGAAGCTCTACAGCTGGTACTTTATCAGGGAGAGTTTCCTCTAGGCGATGTCCCTATGGTGTCCCTTTTCCCTGGCTTTCTATTGCTTGACCTAACTCCATGAAGGTTCCTCCAGACTCAAAAGTGTAAAAATTTCTTATAGTGAGCTATTTTTTTTTTTCTGAAGAACAACTTCAGAAACAAACTTGAGCTGCAGAATCTGCTGTGTCTGTGTGTGAAAGGGGGCTTTTAGATGCTGATTACTTTGCTTCGTTCTGATTATGCATCACTCTCCCTAAAAACTCAAAAGTATTGCAGAGAGCTGAGCTGACTGTTTAAATCTCCCTAATGCCCAGGAGGATGTTTTAAGCAGGGAATATTCAATCTCTTGCTGCCTTTCGTGCTGCCTGTGTTTTCTAATGGTACTAACCAGGGGTGACTGGAATAAACCCTTGGACTCCTTTTCCCCTGCTTGCTTAGAGTACCTCTGAAATGTGAGACTGGCTGAAAACCCCTGTGAAGACCAATTATGAAAGTGATTTAAAGGGGTTTTTTTGTGTGCTCTGTTTCAGTGCTTTCCTGTGCATAAACCTGCATTTGATATCAGCAAGTGCTTGGCTACAGCTCTGACTGAGCAAAGAGAGCAGTCTCAAAGTTTCTGGCTGGTAATACCTTTCATCAAGTTTTGGGTAGCCTTTATGGAATTTTTTCAGCGTAGTTCCATGAGTTCTACAGTTAGGACAACTATTCTTGTTATTTATATGCAAAAGAGAAAAAAAAAAAAGGTGTATAGATACAGGTATTCAGAAGCAGCTCTCCATGTTTTCATGTGAGGAAGCTGAGCCCATTCATGGTACAGAAGCCTGAAGGCAGCATGTCCTTGTGTGTGGGAAATGAGCAATGGATGGTCAATGATTGACCATGGAGATACTGATTCACCAGAAACATTGTTCTTGAGAAAGAGCTTTACAAATATTGGGATTTTTTTCCTTGCTTTTTCCCTGGCCAAGGTAATGGAGTTGCTTTCTCTGCACGTTTCACACAGTGCTTGAAAACTTCTATTATTAAACAGAAAAAAAATGAAGTTTATTTCTTTGTCATAAAAAATTTCTTCCGTTTGTGGCCTCTATGACAAATTTCTTTGAAAACCAAGTGTGGAGCATAAATAGGAGTTTACAATGTTTTGTCAATTATCCCAATTCTAGTGGGTTTAAAAATATATATTTAAACTCACTCCTTTGTTCTTGTAGGCAAATGGTGAAAGTCTTGTTTTCTTATATGGAGAAGTGTTAATATGTCCACAGAAACCACTGAAAGTGCTTTTGTAAGGAGGTCTAGACAGAGTGATACTTCCCTTTCTGAGCAAAGCACAGAAGTCCAGGCTGAGACAAAGCCTGGCTTGTTTATGGAGGTTGGCACAGAGAACAGCTGGAGCAATTTAGGGTTGGAGGAATCCTTTTATTTCTTCTGTCTTCCACTCACCTATCTTGTATGCTTTTGGTCCCTGGGGAGCAGGCAGAGTGAAGTCCCAATGTAAACCACTATTTCTTCTCATTTCTGTTGTTCCCTGCTTGATTGGGGGGTTATATATGGTAAAATTAAATAGATGACAGGCAGTATTTGTAAATAATCTCTTATAATGAACTGGGTAATTCCCATCTGGATTATCTGTAAACGGGGAGCTGTGCTGCAAAGTCTTGTCTAAGTTCCTGACTGTTTGCTGGTGTTGTATTTGACTGTGGTCGTGGTCATGCAAGCTGGTGGGAAATTTATCCCAGAATTGATAGTTTTTGGGCAAGAAATCAGCTAAATCACCAATTCTAGTACCTCCTATGTATCATGAAGTTCTAGGATTGCTCCTGAAGATTTATGGCCTCACCCTGCCTTGCTCCTGGCTTCCACAGCTCTGGCAGGACTGGCTGTTAAGGGCTCAACAGGAAATGAAGTGTGACCCATTGTCATGTTGAGTTTCTCCCGTTTAAGCTGAAATGCTGTATTGGTGCTTTTATTCCAGCCCAGGCAATTCCAAATGCTCGTGCTGCTCTCAGCTGCAGTGTCTTTGGGCTTCACCCTGCAGCTCTTCCCCACGCTGAAATGAATCCTTTGACCTGCTGCCAGATGGTCGGGTGGGTTATCAGCTTCACCTTTTGAAAGCAGTGTTCAGCTCACAGCTTGGGGAGGTTGCAAGCTTAAGTGTTACTCCTTGTTTTAACTAGCTGAGAGCCCAGTCAGTGCTGAGGGTTGGAGTATTGTGAGTACAGGCAGTAGCTGGCTGGAACAACAGAAACTGGAGCTTTTGCTATTTCTGTAGTGATGGCAAACCAAAATCTCCCTATCAGGAGATAATTGGGAGGTTGGGCCGTGGTCATCCACACATTATCCCTGCTCCTTACAGCTGCCTCCGGCTTTACACCCAGGCAGAAGATTTCTCATTTTCCAAACTGTGGCTGAAATGCATTGTCCTTGCACCACACCCACAGCAGAGGCAGACAGGCTGCAGTCTGTGGCTCAATATTCCTCATTTTTCTTCCACTATTTGAATCATCCCAATCTTAATGTTAGTGCTCTGAAATCTGTTTATTTCTTCTTTCTTGGCCATCCCTTTAGTTTTTTGCTTTGACATTTTTTTCTGGCTTATTTGCTGATTCTGCAACTGGAATATCAAGGCTACTTTTGGACAAACACAAATTCCATTCATTGGAATGAACTGAATTAATTCCTTTGCATATGTCTGAGATCTACCTCTTTGAAGCATTTAATGATAAATACAAGAGTAGAAGAGCAATATCTGCCATCACTTCTTTGAACAAAAATATTTTAAGGTTCTAGTCCGAGTTACAAAAAGGCAACCATTTAATAAAATGTTATGTATCTCTCTCAAAAGCCTGGATAGAAATATGATTTATGGATACACAGAGCATTCTTCTTACCAGGCTGAAACCTGCAGGGCAGCAAGTTGGTGTCTTCAGTGGAGATGCTGCCTGGATAATTACCACCCTGAGACATGGCTGGGAGAAACTGAGATGTGAACTTTATAAATTATGTATTTACACCTTAGAGTTATTTTTTCTTCCTGGTTTATTGATCGAAAATCATTGAGGTGGGGAAACCATGCAAAAATGGAGCTGAAATAATAAGAGGGAAGCTGGGGTCAGTGTAGGGAATATAAAGCTTGTGCTGCTGAACATTCATTGACACACAGACAGTGGTCTCTCAGCAGTGGGGAGGTGCTGATCTCTGGCAGTCCTGTCTGCAGGCTCCTGACTCCTCTTCCCAGAGCCCAGTGCCCCACAGAGCCCTGTGCTGGCAGCTCTGGAGAGCACATGTGGTAGGAAGCCTTCTGACAGAAGGCTTCCACACAAAACAAATTTATCTTAACAGGTCCAAAACTTTGATGGTAAAATGCTGGCATCGGTGTAGCTCTGTCATGTAAGCAAACAAAGATGAAGGATTTCCTTTCACATTAATGCTTTCACTGGGAATATGTTGAGTTTCAGTATTATCAAGCTTCAAAACACCATTGTTTGAACAAACCTTCTCAATTTTGTTGAAATAGAATGATTTTTTAATTTTTTTTTTTACTCCAGCAGACATTTTCCTGAGATGGTAATTTAATTGTTGAAACAGAAAACTTCTCTAATTTGGGATGAAAACTAACTTGGAGGTTTCCAGTAAAATTGAAATCTCCAATTGGGAGTTTTGACCGTGCTCAACATACGGAAGGAAACTTTGAATGGCAGGGTAGGGGAAATGCCAAACCCTGTGTTAAACATCTGCTTCCAAGAATGTGACTTCCAGGAATTAACTCCTGTGATCCATGACTGTGTGCCAATTCCAAGTGCCAATGCTACAGTCAGGAATCAGCCTTGCAGCTGAACTCCTGTGTGTCTGAAGCTGGGGAGGTGTTTAAGTGTTGGGTGAAGAAAACATCTGTAGAAGGAATGGATTTAAGTTTCTGCTGCAATGGGGTTGTGGGGGGGATGAGGTTCCATGGGGGCTTTTTTAGCCATGGGAGCTGTGAGGGAAGCCACAAAGGTGAGCAGAAGGGGAAGGCACTTGAAGAGTGCTGTCCATGATTGCTGAGCACAGCTCCCTGTGGCCCTCTCCCCATGTGCCATTTGTGTCCCTGGCCTGTTGTCCCAGGAGCTGTGCTCTCAAACCTGAGGCCTGTTGGGAATGCCACAGCTGAAGCTGTGACTGTTCCCTTCTCCAGCTGTAGGATGAGCTGGCTGTTGCCTCATCCCAGAGCAGCTGACTGTGACTCTGCTCCAGAGCATCCTGAGTGGGGACAGCAAAGAAGAGACATTTCAGCTGTGTTGACTAAAAATCAGCCTGCTGACACATCACTGGAGCATGGCAGGAAAGATGGGAGCCTGGCCTTGCAAACCAGCCTCCTGCTGCCCTCAAAATACAGCAGTCAGCACTGAGGAGTTAATTCCCTTACTGAAAATAATCTGTAGTATGGATCTGTCTCCTTGGCCAGCTGTCTGCTCTGGGCTCTGCTTGTCTTCACTGAAAGGCTTTTTCCTCTTTGGGCAAGTTGATGTGAGGGCTCTGTGCTGCACAGGGAATGGCACATGCTGAGAGGAGTGAAGTTTATCACTTAAAGCAGAAGATAAGTGTTGCTTTCTCGATGATGTTGGGCTTTGCAGAGAGAATGGGGCAGAAATACTGATACATCTTACTGATGTTAGTCACAACGTGGGAGGAATCTTGTACCTCTGGGTTATATGAATAAACCATGAGCTGTATCCTTCCTTCCCTGTCCCTGGCTTCTCCAAAGGAGCTTGTAGTAGATAAGAAGTCTTCTGAGGCAGAGGGAGCAAAGATAATTTGTCCTAGATCACAAGGTATGAGATGGATCAGGAACAGACTTGAGAAATCTTGCTTTATAAGTCAGTGTCCATCCTATCAGCCATAAAACTTTGGGTTTGGGCTGAGAAAATAAGATCTGGGTGCATTCCTAGTGATACTTGCCTAGAAACAGCATTTTCTACCTCATTTTGCCCTGGCTCTGGGTGCTGTGAGGAGGGTGGAGTAGGTGCTGATGCCAGTCCTGCAATAAAATATTTCCCCACATCCAGACTAATGGCGCTTGGCTGGCTCTGGGAGTTTAGGTCACCAAAACAAACCAGTCCTGATGGGACCACTCTTGCAAGATTAGAGGTGAATGTGTGAGTGTACTGAATGACAGTAAATGGCAAAGTTTGGTAGTGTTTGGATCAGGCCATAAATGTCACATCAGCCACAATCCCCTCCATGCCAGGATCTTAAAAACATGTGAAATCCTCATCTGCCAGCTCCTGATAAAAGAGCAAAACTGTCCTGCAAATCCCCTGCAAATAAAACTGTGTTTAAGCACTTCCACTCTGTAATTTAGTGCCTTTTTTAAACTGCTCAAAGTTAATGACTCTGTAACAGACAACTTCAGTGGGCAAATATTATTTTTAAGTGGTGTAATGGTGGTTTGTTATGGTAATGTTCAGACAGCTCATACTGGTCCACTGGCTAAACCAGTGGAAAGTCACTCCCTAATTTTTCAATCTTTGAAGCCTTCAGGGTTGTACTTTCAAGCATGTGTACTGACAGCACACAATAACTGAAAAGCAACTGAACAAAAAACAATTGCACTAATTATTGAGGATGGATCTTTTCAGAAAATTTGGAGCTTGATCTTGCTTTTAGAAGAACTAATGCAGTTTTTCACAGCCTCTACCAACAATTGCTGTAATGTTCTGGAAGCAAATATTTCCTGCAGGAAGGTGCTTTTTGCTCCTATTCTCTCTTGGAAAAGCTTTGAATAGGAACTTTCTCACACTCTATAAGCCAAAAGTAATGTTGCCTATTCCAAATGCACAAATGGAGAAAACATTCCAATCCAGTCCTTTTTTGATGTCCAAATGTTTTGGCTCATGTTCTGGTCTGGACAGGGCTAATATTTGAGGTGAGGAAGTTATCTGAGGACTGCTACAGGAGTGTGGCTCCTTGTCCCTGCAGTAATTGTACTAAAGTGTCTTCTCTTAACCATTTTTTAAGGGGAAAAAAAAATATCTCTGGCTACTGTACTTGTAAATGGATTCTCCTCTCTCACTTTAGAGCAGTTAACTCTGGGTTTGGGCATGCAGTGAAAGCCTGGCAGTGAAATTGAGTGGTAGGCACAATCCTAGGCAGAAATGTGCAGAAGAGCTTAAACAGCACTAAGAAATGTTCAATGGTATGAAGGCAAAAAGCTTCACTGGCATTCCAGGAGGATCTCAGGGAAGTAAAATATGGCACATTGTGGTTAAGTTTCTTTTAATACAAAACAAAGAGTAATCCAAAGGGGCTGGATGATTTAGTTGTTCTAAAATTGATGTATTTTGCACCAGACTTTAGAAGCAGCTGATCATGTATGGTAATGGTGTGAGTTTGTCACAAACACCCCAGGTTTAAAATCAGTGTAAGTCTGATGCTGACTTTTGAAGCTTTGTTTTAAGTTTGGAGTTTTTCATGGCTTTTAAGTTGTTGTTTGTAACTAGCTTGAGTCTAAATTTTCCTGTGTACCTTGCACCAAGATATGTCACTCAGGAAATCCAACATAAACCAGAGTACTTGAGTTTATTTTTGTTGTGAGGACACTGCTTGGAATATGGTTCCTCACTGCATGGTACTGGGGATTTGTCCAATAGCCATTAGAATGGAACTTCTGAGGTTGGATCTGAAATTCAGGCTTGAAAACACACAAAAATATCTGATCAGAAGTGGGGGGGGAGGCTTCCTATTAGGGTGGATTGTTTACTTTGGTTTGTGATGTGTTTTTACAGTGCTCTTTGTTTCTTCAAAGCTCTCTATGCAATCATTTAAGAACCCAAAATGTTGTCAGCCTTGTTCTAGGCAAGTCCTGGGAGTGTTTTTCAAACCACCTCTGATTCATCCTGCCAGTTCTCTCTCCCATATCTACTATACATATAAACAGTTGATTTTTTGGGTTCCATGTTTCATGCTAAAAATCTGCTCTGGCACATACTTGGAGCTTATGTTTTGTAATGAAAAGGTTTAGTCAGCAGCAGTAGGGTTATTTTGGTGCTCTGTCTGTCTGTCTGAACAAAATACTTTCTGCTCAGCATTTTCTTAAAATGCTTTTGGCTTTGCTATGTGAGAACTTCAGATTATGGGTAATTTAAGGATGAATTTAGTTATATTCCCATTGAAAGAGCATCCATATAGTCCTGCTGCAGGCAAAGCTTTGAATGGGGGAAGCCCCAGCACTCATGAAGCAGCCTTGTATCAGTCTCCATTGCATCAAGTGATGATGCCTTCACGGGACATCCAGGATTTACATCCCATTCCCTCTATTCTCTGGGTCACAAATTAACCCCAAAGAGATGGTGGCTGAAGCCTACAGACCCTGTCCTCATGCTGTTACCTCTTTGCCTCCCTGTCTTGAATTCTTCCTTGACAAGATTGTTTCCAGGATGCATTAGAGGGAATGAGGTAGATCTGGTTTCCAAAAGGACTAAAACAGCTGCTCTGTGTGTGTACCATGGGCAGCAGGATGTGAGCAGGGATCAGGCTGTTGTTTTATCTAAGCAAAAGATGCAGGCATCTTGTTGAGCAAAAACTCTCCAGGAAATGTAAACTCCAGCACTCTGGATCAGCTGATCCTGTCTGCTGATGTCCCCTTGATTTTCACAGGTACCACTGATTGTTTGGGCAAACCCAAACACAATTTGAGGGTGCTTTGGGTTAGGGGGGCTGCTGAGACTTGGTTCCAAGGTCCCCTGGATGTGGCAGGATGCAGTGAGAGTGGTTATTTCCCTAACCTGGAGGCACGCCAGTCCTTCAAAGCCACTTCCAAAAAGCACATACAGCTCAAATCTACATACAGTTTAATTGTGGGCTGGAGTCAAACTGAAAATCCAGAATGAAAGCAGCCATTTCCACTCTGAAATTGGACAAGAGACATTGAGTTTGCTAAAAGGAAACACATTTCTATGGTAATGTATCTCCTCCAAGACTGATAGTGTAGCTCAGTGTGCAGAACTGCTCAGACAAAGCTGCCATAGGCTGTGGGAGGAAGTTCCACAAATCCTGCAAAAAAGGTGCTTTGTTGATGAGATGCTGCCCAGGAGCAGGGACAGTACAGGTGCACCTGCTGGTCTCTCCTGGCTCTACAAACAGCTCCTGCAGGTATGTCCTAAATGCTGGAGAACTTGCTTTATGCTGGGTGTACACAGCCTTTAAGTGTTGCTCAGTCAAGGTTTTTAAGAGCAGCCCAGGTCGTGGTGATGCTGCAAGGTTCCCAGAGCCTGCTGAAATTCATACAGCAAAAAGGGGAGGGAAGACCCCATCCCTGCTGTCAGCTGGATCAATGACTGGTCCTGCTAAAGCCATATTGACCCCTCAAGCCACTGCAGCAAATTCCACCTGCTTCCCCCATCTCCCTTCAAGATCATAATCTTCTTTGCCTTTTTGTTCTGCTAACTGCAGGGGGGCTTGGCTCTCACCTGTGGGAAATGTTCAGGCTGAGATTAGCATGGTGATGGAGGAAAGGAAACCTGGGAGAGGCTTAAGCAGTGCCCAGCTCATTTTCTGACCCTTGATTTCCCCCACCTGATAAGAGCTTTCCTCAAAAAGCTCACAAACAGCAGCTGGTTATACAGTAATGGAGATTAAGAAAAAGGAATTTGCTGGAGATCTCCATTCTCTGGGAGGTCTCTTGTTGAAACCCTGTTTTGCACTTTGCTCTCGTGGTTTGCTGGAGTTATTCCAGCCTCAAGGGAGGAGAAGGTGTGCTGCCAACCCACGGGTCATTCATTTCCAAGCCATGCTGGAAGGTGCAAAGGTGTGCATGTTTTCCTTGGTGGTTTCCTGACAACAAATATTTGTTTGGAATATGTTTGTGGAAAGCAGAGCCCAGGACTGGCTTGGAGCTCCTCATCACACCAGTCTGTGGGGAGGTGTTAGGGAGACTTTAAGGCTGTGTGAGACCTGCCTTACAGGCCATGACAGTCATTCCCAGGCTGAGATTTACAGGATGATAACAGGTTCAGAGGGTTCTTTTTTTTCTGTCAGCTGTATGCTAATACTTTAGTTAAACTTACCTCCTCTAGTTAGAAATTCTGCAGCCTCTGGGTTGGGAAATGTTTGAGCATGTTCCCTTCCAAGCTTTGCTGTGAAATATCTCATCCCATGCAGGTGATGCTAATAGCACTCAAATCAGTGGCACTCTCCTCTGGGCTTTGCTAAATTAAGACAAACCACCTCTAAGATGCAAAGTTTTGACTTGTGAACATATTGCTGAATAGCTTGTGTTGTGCTTTTTGCCTGGGGAAATGATGTAAAGTCTAGTCCTGGCAAAGTTTTAACTTAGGCTGTTGTGCTCTGCCTCCCTTGAACCTGATGGCTTTATTTCTTCTGTGGTGTAGAGCTGGTGAACAGCTTTGTCTGCATTTCAGTGGGATAGAAAAAGTTTTTCATGCACACTCACTTCTGCAAATACATAAACTGGTGACTAATTTTAAATAAATGAATAATCTTACTGAGTTGGAAATAGTCTGAATAAAAGTCTTCAGGGTTTTCCTAGGATTTGAATGGGTTCCACATGTAAAGCTTTTTGTGAAGAATGTCTTTGTATAAAATACAATTCTAAATGTTTGTTTGTAGTTACACAAATCTGCATTCCTTCAAAGTTAGAGGAATATCTTCAATTTGTAGCCTAAACAGTGTAAGTGATTTGTTGTAGGTAGTTTCAGATATCCTATTTTCTATGTCAATTTTTATGCTCTTACAATTACAGTTTCTTATGGTTAAAAGGCTGTTTTTACCCTTGTTGCTAAGAGAAAAACACACAAACAGAAAAGCAAACTAAATACAGCCAGTTTAACTATTCATGAGAAAACCTTTTATTTGGTCTTACTTTTAATGTCTCTTTCACTTAATTTTTCCATTTGCAATAAATGTTTCACAAAGCACCAATAAGATTTTTTTGAACAGGAGCATAATTAAGAGCATGCACTTTAAGACAGTGACAAATTGGGTTTGTAGGATTTAATATATGCCTCAGAAAATGGTGTGGCTGTGGAGTTGTGCAGCTTTAAATCAACTCTCTGTTCAAAACCATAGCCCAGGTTTTATTATTTGATCTTGAATGCCTTTTTACCTATGACAGTGTGGAATTTATACATATCCCCAATGCTGGTCTGATCAATGTCGTTATAAATAAACATAAAAGGTTGGGGTTTTTTATTGTGCATTTCAGATTTGAAGTAAGACACCCACCCCACTGGCTTCAGTTACTCTGCAAGCTGTGGTTTTTCAGCCAGACAGTGGTAAAGGCTTGGAGGGAATGTTGTGTTATCCATAGCTTTATCTGGGGTTTATGTGATTCAGTGTTAGATCTTGGCAGTCAACAGTGAGGGCTTTTCATGTGGAAATACCTGCTGCTTTGAAATTCCTATACTTTTAAAAAACAAAAGCCTGAAAAGCATGAAACCCTAAAAACTTGGTCTGAGAGGGAATCTTCAAGAAAATGCTGTAAAATCATTGTAAAAAATTATGTACAACAGCAGTAAATTCTGCCCCCAAATCTGCTGTGATGGACACTGCAGATTTATGACAATATGCATGCCAAATCAGGAGTTTGGAGTCACCTGATTTTTGTTCAGATCAGGTAGGATACAGTTTTGTCACTAAAATGAAACATTTCAAGAACGTTTTTTCAGCTTTTCACTTCTGAAAATCATCAATTTCCTGTTCTTTCCAAAGTGAAAAGAACACTTTGGAAAAATAGAAATCAAAATAACTGTCCTGACTTGCTGCACTATGGCACAGCAACCTTAACCGTGCAGGTCTCAGCCATTCTTGTTAATTCTTATGTGTCAAATATCTATAATTTTCTACTTTTAACCAATGATTTAAATTGAAAAGGAGGTATCTATTTGTATGATCAAGAAGATAATCTGATTCCTTGGATGGTATGAGTTACACTTTGCACAGAATTATTTTCTAGCTCCTGGGTGATCATCAATGTGGAGACTCTTTTTCTATTCTGAGGGATAAACTATATTTTTGGAGCAAAACCTCTCCAACACAAAACTCCACCACAAATAGACATATTTTTGCTGAAAAGCTTATCCCAAACCACCTCAGTTAAGGTTCTGCTTTAAGGGCTTATAACAAGATCTATATCAGAGCTGACAATCCTGTAGATGAGCCCAGTGTGTGGGGCACAGCAAAGTAGAGCAGGGATCCGAATAAAGATTTCAAATATCCCTGAATGCCTTATCCACTGAACTAAAGCAAACAAAAATGCTTATTACTGTCTTTTGGTAAAACATTCCTTCAATCCTGGCTGCTGCTCTCTGCCAAAGCTTCTCATCCGGGTTTAGTCATCACTTATGACTGTAAGCCTAACAAACATTTATCTAAACACTTATGTAAAGCCTTGTGCTATTGCTTTGGTATGAAGAAAAAGTACATAAATTCTGATTGTCTTCGTTAGAAAAAGGCACGATCCTCATAAAGAGCTAGAGACATTTTAAGTGAAATTTTGGGGTTTTCCTCTTTTCCTGTGCAGCTGTGAGAAGGTTGCTGATGGAAGGCAAACCCCACAGCACTTCCAGCCTCTCCCAGACCTGCCTTTCAAATGCAGCCAGCTCCTGCCACCCTGCTGCTTCCAGGGCTGCACCTTGACCTGGGCATCTCTCCTGGGATCTTCCCTTTTGTCATGTCTCACAAGCCTTGGCGTGACCTTGTCTGAGACCTTGTGCTGTTTCTCATCTTTATTTCATAGATCAGGGTGTTCCTTCCATAGCTTGTCATTAAATAGGATTCCAGCTGTTACAGGCATTTCTCCAGCCCCAAACACTTGCAGAATAGTCAGTGTATTCCATAAGAAGTCCAAAGACACAGTGGGTCCAGTCTTCCTACTGTTGTTATGTAAGGAGCAAAATAGAAAAATATCAACAATGATGTTGTCTTGCTTTTTAGACCATGTTCCTGAGGGTTTTGATTTCTATCCAGCTATGGTCAAATAACCCCTTGTTCTTGCAGATGAGCAGTGAATTTCCAGTAGAGATGATCTTAGGAGACTGGTAAATCCACACGTAGTTTCATCTGTTCCACACATTTCTGCTTGCTTTCTGCCAGCCAGTGTTTCTCTTGAACACTTGGATTTTCTGTAGAAAGCCATCCTTGTCCCAGTCCCAAGCTTCTTGTTTTTCTTTCCCAATGTCCAAATGTTTCTCTTTAGATATTATACACTGCCCCTTTTATCAGGTGCTTAAATCATAAAAGAAAGCTCTGCTCTAAAACTCTGTATAATTATCAAAAAATCAAATTTCTGATATCTGATCACTCTTTACATGTGAGTTTTGAATATTACTCAACATATGTGGAGCAACTTAGCTGTAAACTGTAACCTCCTGCTCAGAGGATACCTGGGAGTTCCCCACTAGGGAGAGTTTTTGTAAATGGTCCAAGCTGAGGAAAAGCTGGAGATCTCATTTCTAGATTTCCAGGCTAATCAGGCATGAAGATGCTTCTGTGCATACCTGGGACAGTAGAAGTGTTTCATGCTGGATGCCCATCTGCCTTTAGTATTTTTTTAATGCTCTTAAAAACACTTGGTTTCTCTCATATATGAAGGTCAGTTCCATCCTGTGGTCACTGGTGCCCAAACTAGCACCCAGCTAACTAACAGCTAAATAATCAAACTTCAAGAGAGATGGTTTGATTTATCTACACCCCTGGGGGCATCTACTGGGTTATCTCCCTGTGCTCCTGCACTCTCAGCTGAGCTGGCTCCAAGTCCCCTTCTGCACTACACTTCTTATATTAATATTTGTGGCGTTCATATATATTTAACCAGTGTATTACAGGCAAGACTCCTTTTTCTGTAGCACTCATGGTAGACAAATTATGCCATATTTGGAACCTGTAGTCTTTATTTACAGCACTTCTGTACCAATAAATCCCTGTGTGATGCTGAGCTCTGAATTAAGGAGAAAATTAGCATTCCTTTTCAGTAGATGCTGTCAGAGTGGCTGCTGAGCTGTACTTCATGCAGAGAAATCTGTGGCGGTGGCTGGGTGGGCTGAACAGCTCTGTTCTGCTCTGCTGCCTGGGGCATGGAGAAGTATCAATGCTGGGTTGTACCTCTCCCACACCATCCTGGCACAGGCAGCTCAGTATTTGACAGCAAATTGTACCAGGTGTTGCTAAAACAGTCTGAGGGTGGCACAAACTTTGCACCCATCTGACAGCTGTGCCTTGGGCATCTCTAAATGCACTGACAGCCATGGCTTGCTTTCTTTGGATTAAGCTGTTCCTAAATGTTTGGACTGGCAGGGATACCATGCAGCTGTTGCCTACCTCCTTGTCTTGCAGAGCAGCATGTCTCTCCTCACAATTTCTTTTTTCAATGAGATATCAACAGTCTGAGTGCAAGAAAAGAGATGTTCCAGATTCCCCCATTTCTGAGAACTGCTGTGATACACACTTGCATAACAGGGGTACATTCAAAGTCTATAGGGTATTGTCTGAATCTGGGAGGGTGAGAGATCACACATGACATAGGATGATCTCATCTGGCTGTCAGGAACATGTTTCTTTCTACCCATCTGCTTGCAAAGCCCTGGGGTTAAGGATTATCAACAAAAAAACCCAAAAAACCAGCTGCAGAGTGCCCAAGATGTGAACTGGCTTCATATGTGACAAACAAAGCAATCAATAGGAAAAAAATAAATAGAATACTTTAAAGACAGAGCTAGAGTCTCTGAAACCACATCATTTTTGGGGGAGAAGTTTGCAGACTGGCATCAGCTCTCAATACTCTAGATTTCTGTTGTGATAAGATGTGGCTGAGAGGTTGGAGTTCAGCTTGACTGTTCTTAGTAATGTCAAATGTCACAGACTTCAGTACCAGCCTAAAGATGAGCTTGGGATTTTAGTTCTCCTTATTTTTCAGTTTTTGAGCTGAATTCTATTTTTTTGGAAGAAGCAGACAAACAGCTAAAACCTCCAGACTTTGATTGCTAGGTAAGGTGGATGTGGAATAAAACTTACTTGGGAGATCTTGATGTCTCCAGTTCAAATGTCAGAATAAAGGACTTCAGCAGGGTGAAACTTCCTGACACATTTCTCCAGAGTGGGTGTACCTTGTGTAACAAGAAAACCAACCAACAAAATTCTAAAAAGGCCCAGTTATCCAAGAGAAGAGTAAGAAAATAAATCTATTTAGTGCTCAGTTCTACCTGTATTTTAAATAGAAGGCTGCTCCTTAGATGTAAGAGATGCTGTAGCAGGTGAAAGTGATTTTCTCATGTGGTAGAGGATGCAGGCAGTATTTTGAATCTGAAAAAAATACATAATAGTGCCATCAGATATCTTAACTCTGATTGGAGGAATTTAATCTCACCTAGCTTAGCCTATGTCCAAATATGAGTGCTCCCAATTTAAAATGTGAAAGGAAGCTATTGCATGGTATTGGATATACTGTGGAGTGTTGTGGGGTCAGAGACTTCTTTGAGAACTCCAGACCAATGTGGAGCAAAACCAGCTTTGGAGAGTCAGGGCTTAGCTGAATTCATCCACCTCTTTTGGCTTCTATTGCTGGAATTTCATTGCTTGCTAGAAGAGGCAAGTTGTTGTTTTCCACAACTGGGATGAGAACAAACATATTTAGCAGTAAAAATCTTAACCCTTAATAATATTTGGTTTATTTTAATACCTCTTTCTTCCATCTTAGGTACAAATGAAACATTCTTTGTCATATAATTCCAGCAGAATACATTGCCCTATTTGTCCTTCCCAAATATTTCTTGATAGAAAAATAAAAACTTAAGGATAATTTTCAAGAGAGAGTGTGTGAACTGCTCATGTAGCTCATATTTGACAAATTAATCAAATCTCTAATTCTAATTACCCCCAAGGTTTATAATGAAGCTTCACATAACACTTGAGAAATGCAAGGACTGACAAGTGGATATTTTTCCTTGTCCAGCTGCTTTGCTGCCTCACAAGAGCTGTGGCATGAAATGAGGGACATTGCAAGTGTCTCATTAGGAGCTGATTGAGCTGTCACAAATGCTCATTAAATCAGAAGGTGGAGAACAATACACAGTGAATAGCAGGTGTTTGAAACTATTCAAGTTGCATCATCATTTTATATATAAACTTGATAACCACTGTGAGACTCTGGTGATTAATTTCTATGGCAGCAATTCTGTGCCCAAAAGGAAGGAAAGGGAAATCTGTCCCATCAAATACAGAGGGGGAAGGAAGGAAGGAAGGAACTACAGAAAGGCAAATGCCCCTCTCTGTTGCAGTGCTAAGGTACCACCATAGCTAATGAAACCTCTATTTTTTAATTTTTTTGGTTAGACATCAGCTTTTTCTTTGAGAAATCACATAGTAGTATCTTGAAGGGGGATTTTTAGGGCTGTAATACTATGACTGGAACTGCATTCAGGCACTGAAAAACCAAAGTAACCAAAACCCAATGAGTACCAAAAACTTTGGTATTGTAAAAGCTTTGAAAGGCACCAAAGGATTCAGAACTTAGGTTGAAATGAGCTCAAACCTTTTGGCTGGGTATTCTCAGCCCACATCTCTTCCCTGTGATGACATTCTGTTTCCAGTTGCATCTGTGTCTGGAGCCTTTTCCTTTGAAAGATATCCCTCATTTGAAGAATGAGGTGTCATAATCCACGGGTCTTCCAGCAAAACCTTGAGGCTGCAGCACTGCAGATGGCTGCAGCCAGAAGCCATTGTGCAGCTTGGAATCTGAGATACCTTGGGACACCTCAAGCCTCAGATACCCTCAGGTCTGTTCAATGTCTCACACAGTGCAGGGATGATGCTCTTTGAATAGGAGCAATGCAGTTTGAGCACATCTGGTGGATTGGTCCACAGGAGAGAATATTCTGGATGTTGGTGATACAGCAAACATAAAAATTAACGACTTCAAGATATCTTTTGGCCATTTCAAACCTGCTAAAGCATCCTAATTCTTGTTGCTACTGTCATGTCTTAGCATGTACCAGTGGCAGGGAATTAGCTTCCTTTAGTGTGGAGAATGTTGTCAGAGTGCTGGATGTTCTGTGGACACTGGTTTGGGAGTAGATGAGCATGGTGTGGACAGAGAAGGCAGAGGGTGCTGGAATATTTTCAGTTTTCATCCCTACATTTTCATGAGGTAAGGGACAGGTTGGTTTCCCCTAGATGCTGTGAGCATTTACTCCAATGGACTTGGCAGGTATGTGGATAGTTTACAGGTGTCTCGAGTTCAATGCAAGATATATTCTATTCCCATCTTTTGAAACCTGTTGGGGAAGTGGTTTTTTGTTTATCTCTTCTATGACCCATTCCTCATAACTCTGGGGTGAGGATGTCTTCTGTAACTGGGCCAGCTGTTACAACCAGCTGGGGGAGGGTTCTTTATCTCTTCCATGACCCATCCTCCCTCCAGGGGGTATCTGCTGTTCATGGGCCATCCAGGCTCACTGCAGGGCTGATACAATTCCATCATCCCACTGGGAGATGCTGCACCCAGGGGGAGGAGCCCAGCATTCCTACCTGGATCAAACCTGGGATTCGGAACACCAGGGCAGCCTGTTTGCACTGGATTCCCAGAGGAAGACCAGACTCATCTCACCACCACTGGACCTTCAGAGGAAAACTCCACCCTTCTACAGGATCATCTCTGCTCCAACAGAACCACATCTGTCACTTGAGGAGGACTTAGCTGGACTGTTCCCAACACTCTGACCAACAGGGTGTCAGGTTGTGTTCTGACTCTGTCAGGGTTTTTCTATTTTTTTTTTTGTACTACTACATTTTTAATCTTCCTAGTAAAGAACTGTTATTCCTATTCCCATATCTTTGCCTGAAAGCCCCTTAATTTCAAAATTACAACAATTCAGAGGGAGGGGGTTTGCATTCTCCATTCTAAGGGAAGCTCCATCTTTTCCCTGGCAGACGCCTGTCTTTGCAAACTAAGACAACAGATCTTGGGGAAATTTTACCAGAATTGAATATTATGCACTTTCTCCTTGAGGTAATTGTGACTTAATTACAGAAGTGTAAATCAGCCACAAAGTTGTGGTACCACTCATTTGAGGCATGAGCCAAGTCATGCAAACACTCAGGGTAGTGCCAGGAATGTGCTGCTTCCCTTTCCATGAATGACACCACCTTCTCTTGAAGGAGGAGAGCTGCTGGGGCGGGGAAGATGAGTTGAAGCCCCTCTTTTTGATGGTATCAGAAAGATTAGCAGGACTGATGTGGTCATTTGTTGCCCTTTGACTGAAAGATTGTGGTGTTCTAATTGGCAGCATTAATTTTAAAGCGTTTTGTTTCTTGCAGTTATGCCAATTTTGATATATTAAGCAATTTCTACTAGCTTTTAAAATCCTTTTCTCAGATCTGGTGGTTGCTAAGTTGAGTGAAACAATGATCAGTTTGGTCTCCTAAAAAGGAATATTAGCTTTGAGGAAAATAATTTATTGTTGTCCCCTTAACAGCACCTCCCTTTCATTTCTGTTTGCTTCTCTTTCCTAGTTCCTCTGAAGATCAGAGGTTTTATAGCATCCAGTGATGGTCATTTGGGAAACTCTTGATATAGTGAGAGGTAGGAGTTGAATGTTTCTATCTCTGATTAAATAAATTTCTCTAATTTCTTCTTAATGAGAATATCTCTTGTTTGTTTCTTTGTTCCCATCTGGGAGAGATTTTTGAGCAGTGACGCTCTAAGAATGTATGGCTGAATTATCTGCTGCTGCTCTGATTTCAGTGGAGTTGGGCCAGCAGAGACTTTGGCCCAGTGTTTGTCTACGTTTCCCAGAAATGCTTTTCTGAGCAGATTTCCATTGTTTCCCAGACAAACCCTAACCCCATCTTGTGCATTAATTCAGGGCAGTTTGTAGATGCAAGAACCACATGGCAACATGGCAGTGAAGGCTTTGTGTTGTATAGTGCATGAAACAGTCCTCAGAAAATCTGCATATAAGGATCTGTTGGTCTTGTTTGCCACCTGAACATCTCTCTTCCCCCTGCAACTCTTGAGTGCATGACCCAGCTTCTTACCTATCCCAGGACCAAATCAAGTAGTCGGTTTCCCACTTAGATTTAGTTTAGATTTAAACCTGGCTTGTGGGGAGGTGCTCCCTGTGCAGTAGCTGACTTCAGCTCAGCTATGAGAGATTTGTACATACATTATAAAGCTCCCATCATGGAATGAGTAGGCTGAAATCTGATGCCCACTGCCTCATGGGGGTTTTTCTTACTGGTGTGATTTCAGGAGGCTTCTTGGAAAAGTAACAATGTATTATGGACAATTGGGAGGGATCTTCGTCCAAATCTGCCTGAAAAGGTCAGCTGGAAGGGCCTTGCCTGATTATTTGCTGCTGTTGGACACTTGTAGAGCAAAGGAGTCTTGCCATGCTTTAACTGCCAGTGCTGGGAAACCTGTTGAATATAAACATTTGTGATCCTTCATAGTAAAATTGTGTAACTCACCAAGCACTCTGTCAAGTGAGATGGGCCAAACTGGGATGCCAGGCCCATGTTACTGCATTTTCCTTGGACTGGTGCTTTTTATTAGTCCCCAGTGGAACTTCTGTGCCTTGTTACAGGATGAGGTGCTTGCCACTGAATGAGGTGACCAGCTTGGGCTGAGTCACACAGAGAGAGTGTCTCTGTCCTTGGAGTGACAGAGGGAACTGCAAGAGGTTAAAACTCCAGAATGGATGGGTCACAAGCAACATGTTGAGCTCCAGAGCACACACATCTCTATGGGTATCTGACTTCCTTGGAGCCCTTGTTTTATACAGGGGGTTATGATGCAGGAGTCTGGTCTCCAATACTAATGCACAGCTCAAAATTTGGCTGTTGGGATCAACCAAAAATATGTATGTGGAGGATTCCTTGCATTACTGCAGCTTCCAGACCTTGCTGCAAGTGGCTGACTGTGTGCCTTGCTGAGAACAGAGTGAGTTGCTGGCTGGTTCAAGTACCCCTTTTGCCACGATTGGCAGTGTCTCCATTTCTCACTGGATGTAGAACAGGTGTGGCATCTCTCCCTGCTTTGAGCAGAGGCACAACATGGCCTTGTATCCCTGTAGAAAAGGCCCCAGCCTTACTGACTATATGCCATCACATGAGTCACTTCGGAGTTACACAATTCCAGGCTGGCTGAGCAATTGTGAGAAAGGTCCTGGTAGGAACAGCTTTCAGAGTGTTAGTCCAACTGGATCCATTCTTTCCTGCTGTTTCCCAGCATCTGATGCTGCAGGCAGACTTAAGAGCAGCTGACTGCAGAGCTAGAGGGATATTTCCTAAGTGCTCCTAAAAGAGAGACCACCTAAAAGTCCTGCCTGAAGATAGAAGTAGTAACTAGGGAAGAACCTTCTGTTGATGAGAGGAAAGGTTATGGCCTACTCCTTAGAACAACTTTATTCTCCTTTTTCAGAAACTTTTCTGGGCTATATTGTTAAGAGGTCCTTCTGTTGGGGCCTTGAACACTCAATACCAGGCATAGATGTGTCTGCACCTTTTCTTCCAGAAGAGGAGTTGAGTATTTGTGTGACCCAGCAGCTCAGAAGTTCTGGAGGGGGTGAGGGTGAACCCATCACTCCCAATACCTCTTTGGGAATGTTCAGTAAGAGATGGCAAAGGGAGAGAAACAATGAGGGGGACAGTGTTGTAATCTAGTGATTCTGGGCATTAAAGTGCTATTCTCAAGCAGACTGGATGGAAAAATCCCTTCTCCTTCAGCAAGCCCTGAGCAGACAAGGCACAGGCTATTCCTCCTGCACCTGTCCCAGTTCAAGGACAGGAGTGTGTCTGACCCACCAGGTCTGTTTGTCCCAGAACACCGTAATCATTTACCATAAAACACTGGCCAGTGACGCTTCCTGAAACACACTCTGAATAAATATTTTTTTTCTCCTTCGTCTATTTCTGTAAAAAGGGTCTTTTGATGAAAATAGCATTGGTGTGTTTGAAAAAACCAACCCCTGAGTAGTTATTTACTGAGTCCTTAAATACACAGGCTCAGTAGTTGACTGCTATGAATGGCTCATCTGCAGTGGCAGTGCTGAAATGGCCCATCTCAGCCCCGAGGCTCCAGACATTTCCTCCCTGTGCTGCAGTGCTGTGGCTCTCTTTGTGTGGGTCCAAGGGGAGAACCTCTGCCACCCACTCCCTGCCTGAGCGATGTTGTAGGGCACAGCCAGAGGCTCAGCCTTGACAGACAAGGGACTGAAACCTGCAGAAGATGTCAAAGTGCCTTGGGAGGTTTCAACACATTATTTTTCTGCTGGTGCAGAGGGCTGGAGTCAGTCTTGCCCTTCAATATCATCTAACAACGACTTTCATAAAGTTGAAGGAGTTTCAGTGTGGGTTTTGTACCTCTCCTGTCTCTGCCTGCAAAGTGCCAGGAGTGTGGGGCTGCTTCTTTCCCCCCATTCAGCTGAGCATTCTGAAACCTCAGGGAGTGAATACAGGGGTCCCCCATCTACATCAAGCAGCACATTTGTCCCCTCGTTGAGTTCCTGTTCCAAGTGAACAGCAGTATGGGAACTACAGCTTGGGTGGAAATCTGTGCAATGACTGACTTGGCAAAACTGTCTCAGAATATGCTTTTTACTAAACATGACCTATTTTGCTGCAGGCCAAATATAAATATGTATAATATATATAAAGAAGGTGTGAAGTTGAGAGGTTGATGAATGGTTACCCTAAAAGCAGTTGATAAATCCTTGACCTGTTTCGCATCTTGTTGAGTTTTTTACAGACTAAGGAGCTGTAAACTGTCTTTGAATCCTGATGACCAGCAACTCACATGAATAACCAGCTCCTACTGGAGAGTGAAACAGCAGCCAGGAAATGGAAATAGTCTTGCTTTCCTTTTGTTTTTGCAAATACTATTTTCAGTCTTTGTGTGTGTCTGCTATAATGTACTAGGAATGCTTGGATGTGTGGGTTGTGACCAGGTCTCATTAGCCAGGAATTGCTCACTTTTAAAATTTTGTGTTTGTCCTGATTTAGGAAAGGATGCAACACCATACTTATTCTAAGTTTTTAGCTACAATTGTGCCTAATATTCCCTGAAGTTTAAGATAGCTCAGATGGGAAATCCAAAAATAATCGTGTTTGGAAGCAGAGTGAAAATGAGTGAGCTAAACTAAGTGTTCTGTTCTTTATGCATCTTCAGAGAGAGACTAAAATACATTGGAGGTAATACAAATCACTTAATCCTCCAAGTCTCTGAGATGCTTTAAAAAATTTGACCATACTTTCACTAAGAGTCTAAAAAAATAACCAAGTTTTTAATCACTGTCAGTCTGCATCTTAGTGTGCCTGGAGTAGCTCCTAACTTGGGCATGTGCCCAAGAGCCTTTAGGGTGTTTAGATATCTGCACTGACCTAATTCAGTGCAAAAGAAAATGAGACCTAGAGTCTGAAATCAAATGATGCTTTCTCATATATATCCTTTTAGCCAGCTGGTGTAAAAGAAATCATAGTGGTCTAACTGCTGACCTCCAAAAGCTTATTCTTTTGGGTCTTTTCTAGCATGGATAAATAACTTGATTTATCTAGAACCAGATCCATTTTGTAGTTGATTTGATTGCCTGTTTAATCATTAATTTGTGGTCACTTTTTCTATTCATCATTAGTATTCTTTTATTATTCAGCAAGGCTTGGTATTTTTTAATATAATCTTAGCAAGGAATTTACTGGTGTGTTTTGGCTGCTTTCTCCACTAACCAAGGGCTGCTGTGTTAACACTTCTGCACAAGTCACCAGAACCTACTTAGTGAGTCTTGTTCTGCACATGCAAACTCAGTATAGATGAAAATGTTGGCCATGACTGTGCTGTTGGAAAGGTGATGGGAATATTTTATGATCTTTTATGACATCTCTGGTGTCTTTTCAGGGGGCATTGGAATTCCTGGTAAAAATCTATCAATATATTACTGACATGCACATGTTGAAACTTTTTGAGGCTTAATGATGTAGGAAGTCTTTCTGCATGATTTTGGGGAAGATTGCTGAAAAGATTCCTTTTATGCTGCCAGTGCCATGCAAAGAGCTGGTAGCCTAAGCTGGAGTTCAGTTCTTCACATTTAAACTTTTGAATCAAACCTCATTGTATAAACAGTATCTGATTTATATTAATATTAATCAAATAAATATCAATAGAAATCAAATCAGCCTGAAATATAGGCTTCTTCAACAGCCTCAAAATTCACTGAAATATGTGCCTGAACTGAAATCCTTCAACTTCCCATGTCCCAAACTCATCTAACTTCAGAGCTAGATTTGTGTGGATGAGAAATGCCTATTTTAAATACGCTTTTGAAATGTGCTCTTTAAGGGCTGGAGGTTGTGCCTATCTTCTAGGCATCTTTCATTTTCCATAGTTCTCATGCTAGTGTCTAAATAATATTGATTTGTATTTATATGCAGTGTTAAGGGAAGGATGGCTTTATGTTCTTCCCTCCCTGGCCCATTTTCAGGCCCACAGTGGTGGGCCAGTAGTGGCAGCACAGTGACTTTGCTCTCCAATGCTGTGTTTGAACACTTTGTTGTTTTTTAATTTCATGTTCATCCATGCTGTCATGCAGACAGCAGTCATTCATGTACCTGCTCATATGACTGCCTGTTCTGTTGCTGTTTCCATGGGAGAAGAAGATGCATGGTGTGTTCAACAGCCTGGAGAGCCACATGTCCCATTCCCAAAGTAAACCCTTCAAGCCCCTGAAAATTTCCCTTTGGTATTAATACAGCTTGTATCCTAAAGTGACAAATGGCATAGGATCCTTCCCATCCAACTTTCTCCTTGCACTGGCACAGGGTGCTCAGAGAAGCTGTGGCTGCCTCATCCCTGGAAGTGTCCAAGGCCAGGTTGGACAGGGCTTGGAGAATCCTGAGATAGTGGAAGGTGTCCCTGCCCATGGCATGGGGTGGAAGTGGATGAGCTTTAAAGTTTCTTCCTACCCAAACCATTCCTTGATTCTATTATGAAATTTGGTGTATAAATGTACATTTTGAGCTGGCATTTATCACTGTAGACAAAACTAAGCTGGGCTAGGTATTATATTTAAAGCAGAGGTGATAATAATACTGCCTATGGCTACAGGCTTCCCACAGTACAAGGGAAACACGACAAACACAAGCCAACTATTTCTGCAGATTTTGTGCCAGAGTTAAGTTTGCATAGGTGGCAGTATTGGAAACTCTCCAGAGAAAGCTTTTTATCTGGCCATTCATTTCTATCAGCTCTTCCCATCTTGAATCCCACTCAGGCTGAGCCTAAACCTGCCATGGCTGCAGAAGCCAATCACTGTGCTATCCAAAAAACTCACAAGTTCCAAACCTACCGCAGACTGACACAAGCAAAACTCAGATAAAGGCCAAGCTGGGCTTTTCCATTTCCTCTGCTTATCAGAGCCAAAAGCCCTCTTCTAACAAGTTGAACTCATCCAAAGGAACTGAAAGGAGAATATGGATTATTGGCTGCCTGCTTTCTACACAAGCATGTCATTTTCCACCGTTGACGTGGGCAAATGAAATATCACGTGTTGTGCTGAGCCCACCCACAGGGGGGTTGGCAAATGTGAATTTGCTTGTGGCTGTTCTTGGTTCTCCTGAGGCAGAGGACCTCAGGAGAAGAGGGGTGAGAGGGGAAGGAGGTGTGAGCAGTTCCCTCTGCCACCAGGGGTTGTGTGTGTGCCCTGGCTGAGTGACTGACACCTCTGAGTGACAGCACCGAGCACTTCATAATAAACTCAGACAAAGGCTCTGTTGTAGTGAAACTTTGGGAATTTGGGCTGTTGTCCAGTATCTGACGATACTGAATTCTCATGTTCCACAAATAATAGAAGAAAAATTCTGAAGCACTTCCATAACATAGGTACTCTTCTACAATATAGACATGTGGGGAAAAAAAATATCCCAATGGTCTTTTTGAGCAGTTCTTCCACCTGGCCACTCACTCCAAGCCAGTGCCCTTAGGGGAACCAAAGCTCTTGAAAGTTGGGGAGCTCTTTTAACAATCTTGGAGCCTCCTCCTTTCAGAGCAATGTCTCTGGATGTGTCTGCAGGGAGCCAACAGGAATGGCCAAAAATGGGGTCACCTCCCACGTTCAGGGTAATAGATGGGTGAATCTGTAAGCAGCTGATGACAAACAGGGCCCCACAGGATGAAAGTTCTTCTGCATTATGTCTTGAGAGCAGTAGTTAGTCCTAAGCTCTCCTAAAATTCCTAAAGTCACCAATAATCTCAAGGCTTGAACAGCCTCTGAAAACCTTTGACTCTTCTACTAGAAAGCAAAGGAAAGATCAAAATCTCAAGATTAAAAAAAGTCAGTATATTCTCATAAACATTTTGAAGGCCAAGGTTCCCCTCTCCTCCAGAGAATATTAATACTTTCTGCTGAGTTTTGAAAAATCAGGTGACACCAAAAATACAAACAGCTAATGGCACAGGGTGGAGTGGCTGATCTCATATGTGCAGTCTCATGTGCAGAATATGGGATTCCCACTGACTGCCCTGTTGGCTTGGCTGAGATGGCTCCTCTATTAGGCTAACTCACCAGATTGGATTTTAATTATACATGAAAAGGTTTTCTCTGTTCTCTAGGCCAGGAGAAATGGGAGCTGCACAAAGCTGGAAGGCATGGCCAGTTGGAAGTAAAGGGACTCCTCTCATTAGAGGCCTCATGAGCCTGGGGTTAGAAAATTAAACTGGAGCATATTAGGAGTATCAGCAGAAGGTGGAATTTGCCAGTGCAGAGTGAAATGGTGACTAAAACAAATATGCTTGCAAACCTATGCAGCTGGATTGATTGGCAAGCTTGATTACTCATCCTTTCCTGTCTAGACAGAGCTAGTTTTTCAGATTTCATATAAAAAGTTAATACTTATCATGTTTGATGGCTGTCTTGGTGCTGGCGTGAAGCTCCATGAATTACTGTCAGCTTGATTGGAAATGGAGTTTGGGAGGGCATTAGTAAAATGGCCTTGACTTTTGCTGTGTCTTACTGGGAGAAAACTGCTTTTCTCTGTGGGGGTAGAAAAGAGAGAACCTTTTCCTGCCTCCTTTTTGGAGTTCAGTTACAGCATGAAAATGTAACCCTTTCGTAGGCTGCCATATTTGAGAAAATCTTGGTCCATTTTTCTGTACATAACAAATAATGCACTGTGCCAGGTCTTGAAACCTGAACCAAAGCAAAGTTGTCAAAGCTATCAGATATATGGAGGAGGGAAGTAGATTTATTTGTACCTGCAAGACTTTTATATCTTGGGGATAGCATGGCTTGTTCAGAGCTATAAAGGCAGAAGGTGACCTGTGTGAGCTGGGCCCCAGGCTTTACACTGGATGACAATGATGAAGCTTCCAAATACTCAGTGCATGCCCAGGCAAGGTAAATTCCTTCTGCTGCTCTGGTTGAAAGTGATTTCTCCTTACTGGTGTGGAAGAGTGGGGATGAGGAACCCCAGAGGTGGCTGTGTGCTGGGCAGTCTTTAAAGGGAGCAGTTTTTCAGTCCAGTCAGTTGCATGTGGAGCATCAGAGCTGATTTGAGCCAGTCCAGTGTGTTTCCATAGACTCCAACAGGTCCAAGGGAAACGAACACCAGAAATAGCTTTGACCTTGTCAAAAAACCTGACTTTTGTTGGAGAAAGGGAGTTCACTCACGGCTTAAACAGATATTTGAGCCATCCTTTCATCCTTTATGAAGCACATTACACTAAGTGCTCTTTGGCTGCTGTTTCGGGAAGCTGGCACAAGCAGTGCTAAGGAGCTCATTTAAATAGAGCTGGCCTCATTAGCATTCCAGATGCTGAAAATGTGCACAGCTGGATCCCTGCCAAAAAGCAGGCCTCTTCATCTGTGGCTTTCAGTTGGCCTAAAAATAAAGTTCAAAGTGACTTTATTAAAAATCTCCCTGTATATGTACCTATATAAACACACGTATTTATACATACATAAACACATATTATGGCCAGGCTGATGTTTGCCTGCCTAAAGGATGAAGTCCTGCCCTGTCCTTTGCTGCTGGAGGTGGTGTCAGAGTGTAAGAACTGTGTGCACATCCAGGTGCTGAGGTGACAGGTCAGGCTGGGATGCCCTGTTGGCTCCTGAGCTCTGAGAGCTGTCACTTTACTCTGCCACATCCCCCCGACCAATATGGCTGTGTCCCCTGTGTGACCAGCCTGGGATTTCATCATCCATGTGCAACTCTAACTCCGAGGGAGTAGGAAAGTTTTGAAACCCAGTAAAACCCATTTTTCAGTAAAAGCTGCAAGAGGAGAAATGTATGAAAACAGCCACTCTCAGCTGAGGTAAGAAGCAAATCAAATTATTTTAAGAACAACCAAAACAGAAGACACAATAAACTAAACTTGTGGCAATGTATGGATCCTCAGCACATCATTCTCTTAAGGCTTTTGTGTGCTATGTGATATCCAAAAAGAGAATAAAGTATACAGAGAAGGAAAAAATAGATCAAGGGTGGAGAATAACTTTTGTGCAAGAGGTGACTAAAGGTGTTATTTGTTTTAGCTTGAAGAGAAGTACAAGAGAGAACTTTCTTTATCAGCATGACCTGCAGGGAGGAGATCAGCAGGGGAGATGTAGTCACTCATGACTTAAAAATCAAAGGCTAAATTTCTAGTTAGAGTCTTCAAAAAATTTTCCAAAAAACAGTGATCTATGTTTAAATAGTGGTGCACATCTATTTCTTTTATGCTCTGTGTTATCAGCAGAAAGGAGTGCCTTTCTCTGGCTACTTGGTGAAGGTCTCTCTTTGGCACATTCACCACATTCCTGGGTTTCCAGACATGGGAGTTTCTACCTGGGATCTTAAAAATGTCTCATCCGTCTACCTGAGCCAGTGACTCAGTGACACCAAGCAAATGAGGGATGGTGAAGGAGAAGCTTCATAAATCACAAATGTGAGTGGAATTGATTTTAGGGGAAAAGGAAGAGTGAGAAAAAGCCCAGCAATTTCAATGCAGACCAAGAATGTGGGAGATCAGTGTCAATGCACATCATCCAGGAGGAGGAGGAGTGGTGGCTGCAGAAGGTTGGCAGAGTGCTGGCAAGTCACAGCTGTGCCCAGAGAGGAATGAGGCTCCTGAATGGTAATTTCAGTTTCCTGGTGTAATGCTGCACCTTTGCAGGCCTTCCAAGGATGTCTGAGATGGGAAAGATCTGTCTGCCATTTGTTTACCTACACACAGTGGCTCAGTGAGCATGTTTGCAAATTATCCCTGTTCCCAGTAAGGTGATGATGTTGGATGTAACCACTATTTTCCAAGCATAGCCTAGTTCAAAGTTGGTCTTGTGGGTTTAAGGCTGTCTAGCTCCCTCTCAGTATTGGTACATGGGCTCATTTCTAATTAAACACCCATCATTTAAGGAGCTAAAAACAGTCCAAAAAAGTTTTGTTGACCGAAGACTGAAAATATGAAATGTTCTTTGGGGGGTTTTGGGTGTGGATTGTGAGGCACATTTTAATAATATTTAGTATGTCATCTTCAAGCAATGTTTTTAGACCTCAAAACTCCAGGGAAGTTCTGTAGGCTTTAGCAAACAGCTGTTAGCAGTCAGGAAAGAATTATGATTCTTGCCCAAAAATATTCCCTCCTGCCTATCAGGATATCCTGATGTGCAACACTTCTGAGATATGCCTCCTATGGAAGCAGGGATGCAATTATTCTTCAGGTCTGTGGGTCTAGGGATGAAAAAGAGGTCTTGAGTCCCTCCTTATCATTCTTCAAGGCAGCAGCTCATTTGGGATATCCCGATTAACAGAGGGTGTGTGTACATCAGTGCACATTTTGTCCCCATCTAGTAGCTGCCTAAAGTTATTTGATTCAGCTGCTGCTTGTAAGTTAACAGTCTTTAACTTAAATATGTGCACAAGGATCCTAAATCCTGAGTTCTGTAGTCTGTTTCAGGGATAAATGGGAATTATGAACAATGAATCCAGACTCCTGCTGTTATGAAAACTGGGGAAGAGTTGGCCCCAGAGGTCTTGATGAGGGGAAAAAACAATATCTGGTTGATGTGAGTGGTTTAGCTTCACCTCCAAGGATTTACATCCACTTCCTATCACTCTGTGATTGAAACTTAATGGTAAAGGTACACAGAGGTTCCTGAGACAGCAGGAAACCATGGCTCACAGATCCAGAAAGACTGGAATTTTCTGCTCTTTTACCAACAGTATGAAAATGTCTCCATGAAACTGCCAAGCAACATAGGTATAGTTGTGTGAACACTTGAAAGGAGTGGATGTGCTGATGCACAGTGAGAAACCAAAGGACTGTTCCAACCTTCCCTCTGCAGAGGCACCACATCACAACACAGCTTCATTATCTAGGGCTGGTGCCACTCTGTGCTGCATCCTTCCCATGGGAGAGCCTAAAGGATCTCATCCCCTCACTCTCCAGGGCTGGCATGCTCTAAGATTTGATGGAGACACCTGAAATTGTCTCCTTCCTTTATAGCACCCCTCAGAGTGGTTAACATAAAAACCTCTGGTTAACCTCCTTGTGAATGCAGAGGTGGCTTGACTTCATCCTTGAAGATGTCTTCCCAGTTTTGTTGTATTCCCATCCTTTTGTGGGCTGTCAAGGAAAGGAAAAGGAGGGATTTAATGGTCTGTAAAGGGGGTTATAGCACTTGTTGGCTGTGGTGTACACTCCTGCTAGTTCATATGTTACTCTCTGGTGTTCTGCTGGCAGTACAAATGAATGTCTGTCTTTATCTTTGTTTCCACTCTGCATTCCTGTTCCTGATGTTCAGTGTGAGTTCCAGCCTGATGCTGCCTTTTGAATGTTCAGTGTCTGTTCTTTAGGTCTAGAGGCAAAGCCAGGCAGCCAAATCCAAAGATTTTAGGTTTTCTTTTAGTTCTTTTGTCAGTGGGAAGCTGAGAATGCACCTTGGTAAGTTTTCTGTTCTTCACTAAAAATATCAACTGGTTTTTATTATTTCTCTTTTAATTGAGTGTCCAGTCTTAGGGCTGAACTGATGTGCCATTTTCTTCCATATATAACCAATTATATATCTCCCCTTTTATCCCTCTGCTTGCTAACACTTGCATAATCATTCTTTCAATGAAGGTGGGAATCCTGATTTCAGGGTATTTGAAGTTCTGATTTTTGATCTTATGGCGGGGTTTATTAATAATTTAAAATGGAAAAAAAATCACTCTTTGAAACAGCTCCACTTAATATAAATACTAAATTTAGGAGCATGTTCTGCCAATATTTCCTTTGATACACATGCCCACTCTTCACATAAAGTTTGCCAGGCTTTTATGTGACAGTAAGGTGAAATGGGCTGCCTGTGAAAAGTAAATATATCTGACTAATACACAGTCATTTTATCTGTGCAGTATTTATATCATCCCTCCATTCATCTTCAAAAAATCTTCCTGTGTCTGTACTATATGGTCTCATTTTACAAATGATTCATCCTTTGTGGTGGTGGAGAAAGGACATAGGGGATTCCCTAGGAAAATGATGCATTAGCCATAGCTTCAGTTTATTTTTCTCCTGTGGAAATACATAATATTGTGCATGGATCAGCTTTTTGGAGACCAGCCCAAACTCATTTGGGTACTTGAATGAAGTTCCCCTTGATTTGGGATCTGTGGTGGGGAACCATTACTTTAAGAGGTGTTAATTAAACTTAAGAGGATTATAGTGTCTTAATTATGTTCATGTAATCACTACTAGTTTGGAAGGAAGCTGTTAGGAAGGCAGTGATGAACCTCAGCTGGAGAAGCAGAGATGGCTTAGGCCAAGTAACTCTGTGAGTAATGGGAAGGAAATAGATGTTCCAAAAGCAACGTTAATGGTAGTATTTTTGCCTCAGTCCATGAAGAGTTTGGAAAGGCTCCTTTTTATACTTGACTGGGCTTAGGACATGCTCCAGGGCCCAAGGAAACTCATGGATGTGGTGCTTTGACTGAACATGAACCCAGCCATGCTCTGGTGCTGGCAGGTTTTCTGCTTTAAGGTGAAATCCCTTACAAACGGCTCAGTCAATTCATAACAAAAATCAGAGCTGCAACCTTTCTGTTCAGGGAAGTCCAGCTTAATTGTGGTTATAACCTTCTGCTGTCTGAGCCACTTAGAAATGAATGACATGCTGAAGAGAAAGAGAACTCAGGGATTTATTTATTTATTGCCTTCACTTCTTCAGTGGCTGGATGTAAAGATACATTATATGATTGCAAGTCCAAGAAAGGCACTCCCTGGGATGTTTTTGAAAGCTTCCAGAAATAGAGTCTGATGAGCTTGGATTGAAAAGTGTAAGATTCCAAGCGCAGGAGCTCACAAGTTTTGTTAGAGGCAGAGAAGTCTCATGTTTATAGCTGCTCTAAGCCTGATCCAGCTCTTGTTGGTGTCAAGGGAAAGGCCTGTGCTGGAGTTCTTCATCAGCAAAGTTCTCAGCCCTGAGAAAAAAACCCAGATTTATGGAGAAAACTGTAAATGGGCACTTGACACCTTTACCCTGTTTAGCAGAAGGAACTGCAGAAGATTAATCTGCAGCAGTTTTGCTGCTGAAGGTGTTTGAAGCATGAAAAGAAGCAACAGTGCTGGTAATGATACTCAGCTGCTGTCATTGCATTTCCAGGATTTTCAGAGAGTGAGCAGTGACTGCTCAAGCGGTGGACTTGGGAAACAGTGTCTAGCTTGGTTTGTTAGAAAAAGCATCAGGCATTTCTTCTTTTTTTTCAGACAGAGTAAAGTATGACAGCAGCACCACTGGGGCACTGGAGACAGGCCAGATATACATATTTGGTTGGGCAAGAAAAACAACCATCTGTCTAGAGAAGGATGTAAACATTAAGTGTTAACTGTCTCTCTCAGCCTCCTCTGTGGCAGAAAGGCAGCCTTGTCTCCTGAGTTATTCTGCTACAAGCTACTGTAATACAGGCTGTGTTGAAAAGGAGCAATTTAGGGCAGAATTTTTCTTTTACTGTGTTTTTCCAAAGGATGACTTTTTCACGTAGGTCCCTTCTGACTCAAAAAGGGAGAAATCATTTGGTAGGAAATAAATCTCTGCTGATGGCTACTCAGAAAAGCAGCCAGTGAGTATGGTGATCTAATATTAATAAATGCCATGGATGATGCACTGAGTAACTTCTCAGTTGTTTTTGTTATGCTATTAAGAAGTTCAAATTTAGGCTTCCAAGAACCACAGGCACATTTTTGGGGGTATGTGCATTGCAGTGAAACTTTGCCTGGAGCATCAGCACGAGGAGTGAAGGAGAGACTGCAGCAGCAAATTGTGATTTGGGCACGTTCAGTTTGTAAGGCTGGAAACCCACGAGTGCAGAGGAGCCTTGCACCCCTTTGGCAGTGCAGGAATTGGGCTTGGGGGGCTGCTGGCCAGGGGGCTGCTGGCTTTGGAAATCAGGACAAGTCCTGCCCATAGAAGGACTGACTTGTTTTCTAAAACAATTTGTTGCTGCACCATCATGTCAGACCATGAGCATTAACTGAGGAGCTGACCCATTCCATGCACGTTGTCTTCATGGTTCTCTGTCCTCAGACTGAATTAGGTTGGGTGCAAGGAATCCTCAAACACTCAGGTCCCCTTTCTGCTGGGACTGATCCTCCACCTTGTGTCTTCTCCAATCCAGCATCTTCACCTCAGGAGGCCCTTTTCTCACATCTTGTTAAAGCTGTTGAATACAAGACCATTTTTGTTCAATCCTCTGCTGCAGCCAGGAGTTGGAAGGCAAATCTAAACCTTGAATCAGAAATTTCCAAACAGTGGTGCCTGAAGATTTTTATTATGGAACTTTATGTTGTCACTTTTTCCTTCTGTTATATATGCAAGGTAGGTAACTATCAATTAATCATAATTGATGTTATGTTAGGAATCTGATTTAACAATAGAGGAAAATTTCTTCTCAATATAATATGGCAGCTTTAATTTAGATAAAAGGAAAATAATTAAACTATCTCATTCTCAATGTTGGACTTCAGTCTGCAGGGTCTGAAGAACATTGGATGGGATTTTGGGGTTATTCTCTGTTAGGAAACAGAGAATGAACATGGGAAAAATACAGGAGAAGTTTGACTTCTGATCATCCAACTAAGATCTGAGGAGATGGTGGAGGGAGAATTGGAGAAGGTATCCCAGTGCTGGGATATTTTTAGGGAAATGCATGCTGGGGACACAAACACTCCCAGGTAGAGATCCAAGGCTGCTGAAGCAATGCACAGGCTCCCACTGACTCTGTGTCTTCACTTGGGACCAGGCTGTTTCCTCTGCCCTCCACACCAAGCCTGGAGTTTGTCCTGGTGAATCATCCATGCCCTCAGAATAGGAGCCTGATGCATCTGGAACAGCAAGAGCCTGGCCCAGTGCCTGCTCAGATTTGGTGAAATATTCTTGGCAAGTACCAAGCAGTTTTAAACCAGGCCTTCATTAAATCCATTTTCATGTGCCAAACTATGCCAGCTTCACTTTATATGCAAACTACTTGAAGGAGAGCTCAGTGCAGATTTATATTCAGGATAACAGCAGGGGTTGTGTGGCTACAGCCAGGCTGGGCTAACAGTCCCAAGAGATGAGAACTGGCATTTGCTGTGTCAGGAAATGTCATTTGTCATCTTTTGGCTACCCCACCTACGTAAGCCCACATCAGGCCACAAAATCTCAGCCATATGGATTCCTGCTGGCTTCTGTGGTGCTGTTCTGGCATGAGGATCTCCAACAGGAGATCCATGCCTTGAGGCCTCACAGGGCACTGGCTGCTCTGTTGCATGTGTGTCCCAGCTGGTGTCTCATGTGGGGTCACACACAGAGTGATGGCAGTGCTCTTGGTGGTTTCCTCAGCCTTTGGGGACCAGACATGAGCCAGATTTAGAAAGCTAATTTTAACAAGTCAAAATCACTTTCCAGATTATTTTAAGATGATGCTGGCAAGAAAGACATAAACAGCAAATTTTGTTCTCCAAATGTGTTTGGGAATACTGTGTGATTGGGATCAGCACTCACCTTGGCATAACACTGTTGGACTTGCTGATGTTGGACTTCTAGCACTTAATCCTTTGCTGTTCAGCATTTGCATGGCTTTTCCCTTCCCATAAACTTCAGGGACCTGATAGAAATCCCCTTTGCAAGCCCTTCCTGCAAGGAGAGGAGGAGCCAAATGCAAATCCAGTCAAGAACCAACTTTGCAGCTTGGGCCTGCAGTGAGGAGTCAGTGTGTGGATGGAGTTCTGGTAGCACAAGAGTAATCCCAGAGGAGGCAGGGCCACGGGCATGATCCTCTGCACCCCTCAGCCCAGCTCTGCTTGTTCTGGGACAAAAGGGCAGGGGCAGGGTGCCATGAGCCCTACAGCCACCTTGTCGTGCCTCCTGCCTGTCTCATCCATGCTGTGACAATCTCTGTGCCTTCTGGAGGGGCTGTGTATTTGCAGTGTTGATTTGCAAGCCCCTCAAAGCCCCTCATTGCTGTTCTGTGCAGAGGGAAGCGTTGCTGACTAACAATTCACATTCAAAATTATATTTTATCTCTTTCCTTCTGGAAATGCAATTTGACCTTCTCCTTCATTTGACCCCAGGTGGGAGCTGGATGATTTCTATTTCTTGGTGCACTCAAAATTTTTAAATCATTTTGGATGGGTCTGAAACAGAATAGCATGTTTTCAAGTCCAGCCAGGGAACCAAAATGTAATTATTTGCACAGCTGTAATCACACTTCAAAAGAGCCATGACTCTTCCTGGGGTCCCAGGTAGATGGAGAGGACATTCCAGCCCTCGTGAGCTCTGCATCCATGGGAAGGCAGGACTGACCACTGCCCTGCTGTTTAGTTGATGGCTGTAGCATCCTGACCAATAGGTTGTGTTTTACAGCAGGAAACTCCAGGTATGGCTTCATTATTTTGTCAGGAAATGCAGCCAGGTGAGGCTGTGTGGAGCTGAAAGCCAAGGTGAGGATGCACTTACCTGCACAGCCCCCAAAACCTCTGCCTCCAAATTCCTGTTTATAAATGAGAGCAGCTTTTCTCCTGTTAACAGCAGTCCAAAAAATTATGTGCAAATCAATGGGCTTTTTAAAAACAAAATTTTCCACAGAAAGGTATCTCTGTGAAGTATTTTTTTATGACGACTTTTTTTTTTTTTTAAGTTATAAAACTTCAGGCAAAATTGTTTTTCAAAACATTTTTCATTTCTGGTAGTCAAAATGTACTCTTGGTATTTGCATTAAAAATTTGAGGAACATCCTTAAAAACCTTGGGAAGGCTTGAAAAAACAATGTCTGCTTTAAGTGCTTTCAGAGAGAAAAAAAAATTCAAGCTCTGTTTATTTTTATACTAGCAAAATAAGTTTATATAATCTAACTAGCTTGTCCCTTTGGTTTCCTCATGCCTCCAGTTTGAGCCAGTGTCCCAAGGGATGTGGGCAGCAGCAACCTCAGGAGAGCACTGCTCAATGTGGCAAGGTAGAAGTTTCTCCTGCTCTGTCTGGACCTGATCAGCCTTATTTAAAACAGAATTCCCAAGGGCAGGCTGTATTTTAATGCTCATGCTTAGGGATTTGCTTGATCTGAGTGCAAAAACATGCTTTTTTTCTTAAAAAAAAGGCATTTTTCTTCTTTGCAGTTCTGTCACAGCCTGTTCTGTCCAAAGTGCTGTGATGGATGGCACCTGTTTGATCCTGTTTGTGTCCCAGAACTGGTTTGTGTTCCTTGCAGAGGGAAATGAGACAGGAGGGGGCTGGGAGTAAATTAGGGAAGGGGACTGAGGGCTAAAGATCCAAATAATTTGTAAAAAGCCATGTGATTTGATATCACTGGAGAGCTTGGCCTGTCCAGTTTGAGTTTGAGTGGAGATGGGGGAGCTGCTGAAAGGATTGCAGAGAGCACAGCACAGCGAGGCAGCTCTGTGGGGCCTGGGAACATGGGAGAGAAAGTTTACCAAGTGAAACCCATTGCATTTGCTTTTTGCTTTATTGCTGAGTTCTAGATCTGATTTTAATGGGTATTTATTCCCAGCTTGCTTTATAGAGTGGCTATTAAAAAACCCAGCCTCTTAAAAATTATTAAAAATGATGTTTCCATTGGCAGGGAACATTTTCACAAACAGGGTATGTAATTACTTGTTGAACTAGCAAGGGACCTGCCATTTCCTTCAGCCACTGACAGCATTGCCTGCTTTTAATGAGTGGGTGCAGAGATTTTATTGTTAAAGTTATTGGGAGACTCTGGCTTGGAGACTGACTTCTGGGGCACTGAATTCTCCAGCAGGGCTGTTTGAACAGCTCTATGGTCTGGGCAGATGTCCAGCTGGATGTATTGATACTTTGCTGGAGGGAAAGTTTTCTTGCTAAGTTATATCTTGACTGGTGAATCCTGCTCAGCAGTGGTTTGAAATCTGCCCAGCCTGAGCTTTTAGCATTGATTGGGATCATCTGTCCCACTTAAATCTGGGGCAAGAGGGAAAGGTGCATTGCAGTCCAATTGCTAATTCCACTTTAGTTCCCAAGGAGGTGAATTTCCAACAAAGGGCTGAGGCTCCAGTTTTTAAGAATTGTGTACATAAGTTTCCCTTCAAGGAAACAAGTTATAATTTGTTTAAAATCGTGTTTAAAAGCTGATTTTACCCTTAAATTATTTTCTCTGCTCGAATCCATTTGTCCTGATGTGCCCATGGTTCTGATGCATAGCAAACAGCAAATCTCCTGCGGGCTTGTGACAGGATGTGGCCTCAAGGAAGACCAAGGAGGACATGCCAGATAATCCCTGCAAGGGCATCTGGCCCTGGTTAGACAGATGGGAAGCCAGGACATCTGCTGTGCTGTGGAACACTGCTCCCTTCAGCCTCCTGCTGCCACCCACATTCCCATTCGTGTCCCTCCACCTGCCCTGGCCTGACGTGTGCTCTGTATGTCTAGACAGGAGTCTGTGCATCTGCCTGACAGCTCAATCCCAGTCATTCTTCTGGATTGTCTGGGTGTCCTGGAAATGCTTGCCCTGGGACACAAACCTTTGTGGTTTACCTAGAGCTGCCTCGAAGCCTTAAACCACAAACACTTTGTGTGCTGGCACAAGCCTTGCATTTACAAGTGTGGTGGCTAAGCCAGGCATGGAGATGTAACCCAGACACCTCTGTGCTCCCCAGGCTGCAGGGATGAGAGATCCCCTTCTCTAACTCATCTGCACAGATGGTGTTTCTACACTGGCTGCCCCTGCACCACGAGCAATTCTCAGCTCCAATGGCTGTTAATTAAATGGTAGGCTCAGTGCCCTCAAGCACTGGGTTCTGAGACAAGGAGGTAACAGCCCTGTGTTCATGGCCCTTAGCAACATGTGTTCTGTTTGGAGCAACTCATCAACAGCATGATACTGGCAAATTAGTGGGATTTTAGGGAAAAGAGCATCTAGAAGGCTGGCACAGTGGCATTGTCACAGGGAAGGTTTAAATTTTAATTACAAAAAACTTAACTGAGCAACACCAAAGGGTGTCTCTCTGCTAGTGACTCCTTAGTTCAAAGTGACAAGATTTCCCCAGAAGAGATTGAAGGCACCTGAGTCCAGAAAGGATTCCCAGATCCTCAGCAGCTGCTCCCCAGTCCTAGGGGCAGATCCATTGTTCCTTCCCCCATGAGCAATAGCAGCCTAAAGCGTGCCCTGTGTCCCCTCCCTTCCCCTGCTTGTTGTTACCCAGTGCCTGACATGCACTTGGTAAACCAGCAGGTAAATTGGATCAGTGGACTGCTCCAGGCTATAAAATAATCCTAGAAATGAAGTCTAACCTGATCTGTTCACTAGTTCTGTGTCCTGGCAAGCCCTGGGGTCAAGTGGGCTGTCAGAGCAGAGAGAGAGTGATTGATGGGAGACAGGCAAAGGTGGGAGCTGTTTAAGCTGGTGTAGCTGCTGAGACCAGCCTGGGCTGACTTCACTAACCACCCAAAATCCTGCTTGCAGTGAGGCATTCCTGTGGTCTGGGCAGCCAGGCATTGCAGCACTTGCTTCATCCTTCTTCCATTAATTAGCTCTGATTTGCCTTAAGCACAGGGTTCAAACTAGGGCACCTTCCCACACCTCACAGGGGCACACTGTGTGCCTGGCACAGTGCAGAGGGCAGCAGTGGCATCGCCCCTACCCAAGAATTTATGGCTGTAGCACACTCAAAGCAGGGCTGTGCTGGTCAGGTCCTCTCAAGGTGAGTTAAACCCAGGACATCATCCCCATCCATCTCCTGGTGTTTTTTGCTTTGTTTTTTACAAGCTAAAATTTTGATAGTCAGATGGAGCAGTCCATCTAAGTTGGCTGATTGAACTTTAGTATGTAAAAGTGCAACTCTGCACTCTTGGTTAGTGAGGGGTAATTATATTCTTAAATACTTGCTATTAATTATAGGCAATACCAGCCTTCAGCTATGCTCAGTGTTGTTGACCTGTGTGTGATTAATCCTTCTGCTCCAGAAAGGTCTTTTTGACCCTGGAGCATTTTTACAGCTTCTTGAAATTTGCTGTTGAAAACCACTTTATGGGGATCATGCCTGGCTTGTAGCAAAGAGTGGTGGCCTTGCTTCTTATGGCTTTGGAGGAAAAATGAGAGGGGATTCCAAGGGCTTTGGCATGGAGGGCATAAAAAGGATTCTAATGACTTCATACATTCAGCATCAGTCCTTAGCTCCAGTGGCAAATAGGAGCAGAAAGACTAAAATCTTCCTTTTGCCCACACTGACAACTCTGACCTGTGGTATTGTTTTAACCAAGATACCTGGTATTGTTAGGTGCACTGTTCAAAGTACACAACCAATCAGACCAGTCTTTTCCCACAAGAGTTTTATCTCAGATAAAACATGAAAACACTGGCTTGCTTTGCAGTTTTGTAAACAGGCAAGTGGATTGTATAGAGTGGCTTTGTTTGGGGCCTGCAAGCTCTGAGACTCTTTGAAGATGCTTTAAGTAAACACCACTTGCTGCTCGCTTATTATCTAGTCAAACAAAGAGATTTTGTGGTTTGAGGCTGTAGAAAGGAAAGAATCAGCTGCTGTAAATACCAGTCAGTGGATGAAGGAAGAAGCAATGTTCTTTATATTCATGATTGTCAGAAAGCAAAGCTGGGGCTTGCAGAGTATGTGTAAAATCTTCAGCACAGGTTTAAGTGCAACCATCACATGGAGCAGTGGGACCTTTACTGAAAAGTTGAATTCTGCTCAAGGGTTTCCCTGAAAAAGGAGCAGCCTTTGAGTTTCTTAATATTAAAGAGGAGAATCACTGTCTTATACCTACTTATGCATCCAGAATACCTTAAATTGAGAGCTGGGATAAAGCTTAAAGAAACCCAATAAATGGACAAAGAAGCACACGGAGCCAAATTCCTGCTTGGCAAAGTTCCTCCAGCATTAGAGCATTTGGCAGACAATATTTAATAAAGCACTTGTATCCACATTTAAAACTTTACACCATTCGTGCTCCCTGCCTCTCTTCCTGTCTATTGTTTTTCTTCAGATGTTGTTGGAGTTAGAGAGAGATGACCATTCTAGCACTCCAGGCACTTGTGTTGGTAAAATGAGGTGTTGGGTGGTGTGTGTGTATGTCTGCTCTTGTTTAGGATGGGCTGGTCCTTCACTGTGCAGAAATAATTCCCTGCCTTAATTCCAAAGGGCAGCAAAGGATGGAGTTAAGACAGGCAATCTTTTCTCCTTTTCACCTAAGGATTAAAAAAATCAGCACTTGCTGCTTCTTCTTCTTTACCAGAAACTTGGAGATTATGGCTAAATGCAATTTTTTGAGGTAATGTTTTTCACAGGATAAAAAGGATGTTGTTTTCTTTGGAACTCACCCCTTGGAGAGTGAGATGCCTGGGATCAGTGGTGCTTATAGGAGATAATGTTCATTATTTTTTTCCCCATCTTTTGCAGAGTGTAGCCCAGAGCTCTTGCCTGTGCTGCTGCATGGCCAGGTGTCCCCAAGGGAATAGCAGTGGATATCCCCCTCCTTCCTCATTCAGGACCTGGGTTTTGTGGGGAAATCCCTCCAGCCAGAGCAGAACACTAATAACTCAACTTTACATGCTGAGGAATTTAACTGCTATCTGTGGAGTGCTTTGAATGCACATGAAATGTTGTTTCTAGCTCTGCTGAGAGCCTGAGCAGCTGGAATATGGCAGGGAAATGGTTAGCCAGTGCTTGGGAAGCCTCACTGGGAATGAGGAGCTTCCCCAGCTCCACTCAAATGATGGCAATGGGCCACTTACCCTGTCCTCAAAAGTGAAACACTTTACAGATGTCCATGAAGGAAATTGATCTGAGCTGCTTTATCCCATGGAGCTAAACAGGGTTAGGAAGCTGTGTTTTCCTATTAGAAATTGTTTTGTCAGGGGATAGTTTGTGAAAAAGCCACATTGACCATAAAGTACCTGAGGCAGGTATTTTCCCAGACAAATGCTCTCCAGTTTCATAGGGCTGCAAAACTTGTAGATTTTCTGTAGTTTACTGGTGCATGTTCCTCTCCTCTTGGCTTGTTTTGAGCATTGCAATATTCGGCAGCTATATCCTGATGCAGACCTGTACTGTGCCCAGCACCCCAGACTCTTGGTAAGGCATTAATCAGAGGGGAAAAAATAGGGGCAAGAAAGAGCAAACTAGAGCTCATAAATATTCAGCATTATGGTTGCTCAGAGCTGAGATATTTAATTTATCCCATGGAGAGAAATGGATGCTGTACTACTCTTTCCAAGAATGAAGTATTTCCAAGTATTTCTCTTCTCCATCCCTCACTGTTATTCATTTGCACTTTGTTCCTCTTGTCCCTTCATCTCTGGGTGATAAGGAGCCTTTCATTCTTTGTTTTTCAGATGGCATCTAAAGACTTGGGCAGGATCAGATCAAGGCCTCTGTCTGAACCACCCTTGGCCGTGTTGTTTATCAAAACAGCTCCTGTCCTTGTGCCCACATTTCTCCAAGGGGCTCACCAGGCTGCAGAGCAGGTGTTTGATTTCCCTCCATGCCCAGAAAAGTGCCCTGGTTCAGCCCAGCCACCCCTTTCCTGCTCCCTCCTGGGCTGAGCACTCGGTTGCCCTCGAGTGCTGCTCTGTGCTGGGTGTGGATTTATTGGAAATGGAGCAAACCAAACTTTCAGAGATGTTTTTCCAGGGGCTGGGAGCTGTGCCCTACCTGCTCCACCCTGAAAGCTTCTCATGGCAGGCTCAGTGCTGGGGGGCAGAGCTGCCAAGGGAAGATAACATGAATGGGTGTGGGATCTGACAGTCTCCACAGCAAAGGACAGGTCTGAGGTTGTGCAGCCCCTTTTCTCTTCAAAACTTGCAAGAGGGGTCTGAGAAGTGCAAGCAGAGATGGTGACGGGAGTTGTTTTTTCTGATTTCTTTTAATAAGAACTAAGAGCAGTTTGACTGAAGAATTTTTGTTTGCATTTCTCCTGAAAATCTGGAAGGATAGGACTGGTGGAGATTTTGTCAACAGAGGAACCATGTAAATAAAGCTGATGAGTCAAGAGAGAAGTAGGTTTTACCCCAAGCCATTTGTTCTGAGGGCAGCCCCACACTGCCTTAGGAAAGCTGTGATTTGAATCCCACCTGGGAGGTCTCCAGCACCAGGAAAGGGGAATGCCCTGGTAATTGGGGCTTTTGCTGGTTTGTTATCAGAGTGCCTGGGGGAGAGAGAAGACGTTTGCAGTCACAGACTGACCCTGCTAAGGGCAGAGCCCTCACACAGATGTCCTGCCTTGCTGCAATCCCTCCAGCACTGCCTGCTGGGACACACATGGTCACTTGGGTAGATGCTGTTCCTCACTGGAATAAACTAAACCTTGCCATGGAGAGGTGCTTTTAGGAGAAGAAAAGCAAAATGCCAGGTTTGCTGGATGAGACAGGAATAAGAGATCCAGCCAGCCAAAACTTTTGCTACCCTGCAGCCCAAAACATCTGAGCCTCATCCCATATTTTTCTTTTGAGGGCTGTTCCCATGTTCCTTTGCTGATGGGCAAGCCTTGTTGCTGTACCAGCTGCAGGCCTGCTAGAGAGAGCCTCGTTCTTCCTTTCCTTTCCTTTCCTTTCCTTTCCTTTCCTTTCCTTTCCTTTCCTTTCCTTTCCTTTCCTTTCCTTTCCTTTCCTTTCCTTTCCTTTCCTTTCCTTTCCTTTCCTTTCCTTTCCTTTCCTTTCCTTTCCTTTCCTTTCCTTTCCTTTC
>JANPWX010000336.1:1936717-1996364 GCA_024734555.1 Trochalopteron elliotii
TTCCTTTCCCCTTTCCTTTCCCCACTCTCCTCTTTGCCTTTGCTTCCCCCTTTCCCAGGAGGGGACAGGAAGCACGGGGCATCTGCCTGCCAGGAGTTTTGCTTCACTGACAGAATCCTGCACTTCTTTATTAAAGACAGGAAGTGTTTTCCAGGCTGGAGGTGACTCTAGGTCTGCCTGTCTCAGGCTTTCTAGTGACTCATCTGTCTGCAGCTGATAGGACGCCGTCTGATGGATTTTTTAAAGTGCAGACAGCGTTATGTGTTGAGATATTGAGAGGCTGATTTCTGTTTTGACTGTTGTCATGTTGGCTTGCAAAGCCTAAGGTATGTGTCACTTTTGGGGGCTAACCACTCTCATTCAGGGATTTTATTAATAGCTTCTACGCTCATGAATGAAAAAAAAAAAAAAAAAAAAAGGGCAACTTGTTGAAATTGGAAGGAGTAGGAGGGAACTTCTCATTTTTTCCGGTCTGCTGTGAATTTCAAAGGCTTTCCCCAGAAAGAGAACGGCAAGGAGGTTGAGTTTCCTTCTTCCTGAATGGAGCCTCTGCTGATCACAGCAGATCTGACTCTGGCTGTGTTTTGGTACAGCATATATGGAGACTTATGAATGAAACCTGTTACACATTAGCACGCTAAATATACACCCACAATGCCTGGAGCTGTGTGGTAGTAGCTTCAAAGCTTAGAATTTAGAACAAAAAAAGTGGGGCTGTAGATTGTGTTTAAGTTCATAAAAGAGGTAAAGGTAAGATGTAAATTTAAGCATGGAAAAAATCAATTTAAAAGAATTGTCTGAGAAAATTTGGAAGTATTTCTCTGGCCACTGACTAGTAACTCTAACCCCAGAATAAATGATAACAAACATGCCATTTCTTTTAGAGGCATCTGTTTCTTTTTGTTATAACTGTTTTTACATGCCCTGACCTTTCTGTGATTATTCCTCATCTTTTTGAATAAAACGAAGCAGTTAAGTAATTTGAGTGGCATTTACAAAAAGCCCCACAGGTTCAGGAGCTGTGCAGCTTCCAGATGAATGCTTTATTAAGCCTTTTAACGGTGGCCACAGCTCATGTCCTTCATTGCTGATTTGGGGCATTTTCCACCAAGCACAGCATCTCTGCAGAGGTGATGAGCTTGGAAGGGAGAGGATTTGAACAGAACTGTCTTTTACCACCTGACTGACCTCCCAGGACGTGTGCTGAGGGTGAAGAGGCTGGGAGGTGGAATAAAGTTTCAGCTCTGCTGCACCTGGTCCTGATCCAACCCAGTGAGAGATTCCCTCGAATCCACTGGGCTGCAAATGACGCCTGGAATCGTTGGTCCCTAAGTGCCTCACCCAGGGGTTGATAGCTCTGTGTCAGAGGGACAGAGGAGATGAATTAGTTGGTGTTCAGACTGTGCATTAACAGAGCTGCAGGAACAGGCAGACAGGACTGCCTGAACCATTCCCTTACCAACAGATACTGGAAGGTAAACAAAGCATGGGAAAACAGGGAAACAGCTGAAACGGTAGAGGAACCCCCTGGGGATCCTTGCAAGTTTAATGAGAGGGTGTTGCATTCCTCCCTCAAAACAGAAGCCCCTGAGACTGAAGTAACAGGAGAAAGCAGAGTCCTGCTCTGAAAGTCTTAGGCAAAGAGGTGGAGGGGCCAGGTTATCCCTCTGGAATTTTTATTGACTCCAGCTGCTTTTCTCCAGGCTGATTCACCTCTGTCTCTAAGGAAACACGGGGAAGAAATGACGTTTCAAGCAATCTGGAGGGACTCACAATGTGCCTTCAGGGCACTGGGTGTATAAACAGAAGAATGTGAGATCAATTACCTGTGCTGTTTAGGTTGGCTATTCCCTCCTCTTCCTTTGCTGACCTGTAACAGAACTTGTACTGAGGTGATTCATGCCCCCAGATTCTCTTGGTTTCTATGGAATGCTTTGCAAACAGCACGGACACATGACATAACCAAATCACCTGTACGTGCACTGAGAAGGTTATCAAGGAGTTGGTCATGGGCTACCATGGAGGTTTCTTAATTATGTTTTCATTCACATTAGTTAATTTGTAGTAATTATGAGGATAAACATTTGCAAGCTACAGAAAGCATATTTTGGGCAGTGATTCATGGTACCATTGAAAAATGATAGAATGGTTTGGGTTCAAAGATGTTCAGAGGTCATCTAGTCCAACCCCCCTGCAATGAAAGGAGCAGGGAAGCATGAAGAATATATAGAATAGAAAAGAGATTATTTTTCTGAGGGGCTTTTAAAATGCCTTTCACTCAGCTGCTGTGAACAGGTACAATGAAAGCACCTGGTTTCTTCACAAACACTCCTGCTAACAGTATATATTTTAACCACACAAAGACCAGAAAATCTGACAAATCAGAGTCATCCTGTTCATTTTGACAGTGATTTTGGTTTAAACTATCTACAGCCTTAGCTGCCTTTTTCTTGGCCAAACTAATTGGTCAAAAATTCTCCAGTTTCACCCAACTCTATTTACACACCCTCCCCTATAAGTAGATTATGTGACAGAAGGCTCCAGAAGCCCAAAGCACTTACAAACAACTTCATGGTTTATTGTGAAAAAACACATCCTAAAGTCACATAAAGAAATGATCAGCACCCAGAACAGGGCACTGAAGGTCTTGATTCAACGTGTTCACCAGATTTGTTGGTCCCAAGTACATCTTTAGTCCATACAGCTTCTATTGTCTTTTAGTCAAATACATGTGCTTTTCCAAATCAAAGGAAAATCTGCTCAGGAATTATACAAAGTGCAGTCTGTTCACCCCACAGAAAACAGGGGTGAGGTTATGGGGTATTAAGTAATTCCTGACCAAGGCTGGATCAGGGCAAAGCAAGGTCAAAGGAAGGATTGTAAAGGACTCCTCAGGCCCCCACAGGTCTGTGATTACAGTCACTGCTGGGGTTCATCCTGGTGGCACCTGGAGGAGTGGAGGAAAGAGGAGCTGTTTGTCTGTGCATTGAGCTCCTGTTAATGGTTACCCCAAAGCAAACTTACACCTGCTCAATGGGACATTGTCCTGTAGCCCCCTTGTAGTGGGGGGCAGGTGACCTTTAATGCCTGGCTGGTGGAGGCCTAGAACTGGGGGTTGCCTCAGCTGCAGGACAGAAAAAGGCATGTGCAAACCCTTTTGGGATTCCTCAGCTCCTACTGTGTTGATTGGATCACTGAGGAGGCCCTAACACTCGGGGAATTCCCATTCCATAAAACTGATTTTCCACTCTTATGGGGTATGTGGATGCACTTGCTTTAATTCAAAAGCAATGCCACTGCTCTTTGCACCATGGAGTTGTGAGGGTAACTTGCTCTGAAGAGGGGCTGAGTTGGCCAGTGCAGGCTGAACCAGGTGATTATGGTAGCTGAACTTACAGAATATCAGCTTTTCAAACTGTTCTATCTTCCAACTGTTCTAACATGACTTTACCACAGGCCTCATTCTCAATCATAGGTGGCCCCAAGGTAAATTCACAGGGTCAAGACCAGCTCCCCTCCCACTGGTGATTTGATGGCCTCTGTTCAGCAGCTGGAGCCACAACCTTCAGTCTGACCATTACGAGACCAATAAACACCTCTGGGCTGAGCTCAGCTTGGCCCCAGGTTAGTGGGAGGGAGCAGGTGGCCACAAAGGACATGAAAAAGGACCCTGTGCCCTGATCATGGGCCCCTGCTTTGCAAAGCACAGGTCAAGTCATGGGCCACAATCTAAATGTCTTTGGCCAGTGGCACTGGGGAGCTCAATTTCATCTCTGTCTGTCTCAGCACTTGTGCCAGAGCACAGCTGCAGAATCCTGTGCTGCACCATGCTGCTTTTCCATGAATTATAATTTCTTACATTAAAAAAAATTATCTATAAAAGCAGAAGAAAACCCCCCTCCAGCAAATAGTCCCAGTTAAGTTAAACAAACATGTAAATTTATGGTAAGCCTATGAACTACTGAGAAATGTCTACTAAGGCCCATAAATGTGCTGGCTTTTAGTTTCAGGCTTAATTATGCTGTGCTGCTTTACTGGATGCTTCCAATGTGCAAAGAAAATACATCAGAGCTGGATGTAACAGCTGCTCATGTGCTACAAAGATTCATCCTTTTGGGAAAGGATATATATTTAATCATTCTGAACAGTCTGGCCTGTGTTGATAGCTGGCTTTCATTTATTTGGTAGGATCCTAGAATTCCTTCAGATCAAATCTGACACCAAACAAAGTGTGAGCCCTTCTGTAGATGTGAAATTGTAAACAAAATTGCAGTGCTGCTAATTTTGATTAAACCTGACTTCTTGAATACAAGCTCTTTATAGCAGGGTAGGAAGTAAAGCTGGTTCACCATTAATCCCAAAAGAAATCTAAAAACTTTTTTCTTTTCCTATGAAACTGTGTATTTTAAAGTCTAGTTTAATTTCCTTTTTTTTTTTTCCCTCTTTAGTTTGTATCTTTAAGAAATACCAACTTTTCTGGTTTTATTGCACTTTCTCACAACTTCCCCTCTGGAGATTTAAGAATCTGAGATATTTATAAGCTCAAATACTCTGATTTTATTGGTTCTCCAAAGGCTCCATGTATGCTCAGCTTGACAGCCTGCTCATGTCCTTCTCCATGGTTTAAACAGGGCTGTTAAAGAAATGAAACCTCTAAGGACAAAATCCCCCAAAGGTCATTTATCAGACATTTGGCAGACTGAGTAACAGCTCTGATAATGCTTCTGATGGGCTGAATGAAAGATCTATAATCCTTTCCTATAGCAAATGTAGGCAAATCTGGATCTATTCCTCCTAGCAACCAATAATTTGACATAAATTATACAGTAACTGCTTAGCAGTGTTGGGAGGGTGGTGGTGGGTTTTTTTCCTTTGCCCTCAAGATGAACTTCATTTGCAGCAGGGCTGCCAAATCCATTTCATTGTAAAGAAATTTGCTTTCTAAACTAGATACCCCCAGGGATGGAGACTGTGTGGAAACGAAGCCAAATCCAATTGCTTGGCTATCTGTATTGGTTGGATATAAGTTAGCAAACAGTATCACTCCTTGCATCTCCTATTTACTAAGCCCTTTATTTACTGGCTCCAGGCTGCATTCCTGGAAGCCTGTCAAGCTGTTGAAACACGTGGAGCCTGTTGGAGAGCTGGGGGGAGGCTCCCACCTTAAGGTGTGCTGTAGCCCCTTGGGAATTTCTCTTTGCAGCTTGGTGCAGGGGGAATTCCATCCAGCAGTTCTGGGTGGGGGCTTGAGCCCTCACCTGCCACTTGTGATCTGGTCCCAAGGCTTTGCTGGCTGGAGCTGTGACTTGGAGCTCTTTTCACTCTTCTTCACGTGGATATCTGATGGAAATCACACTCTCTCCCTAAGGAAACCTCAGAAAACGTGTCAAAGTTGGAGGTGCTGGACATGGTTGTGGACTGAACCTTCTCTTTTTTTCCAGCAGCAATGGAAAATGCTGTTTCGCTTGCAGGGTGGCAGGATGGGTTTGCTGCTGGCTTTGAACCCAAATTCCAAGGAGTCTGTGGGTGCTACTCTATTATAGATAAACTCTTTGTTCTATGAGTGCTGCTTGTCCCTACAGCCCTTCTTTAGATCATGGCAGTGGGGTACAGGATGGTCTTTTCTGCCTTTGGAAATCCTCCTTTTCCAGCCTGTCCACTATCAACTTCCAACCTAACCACACTAGAAAGTGTAAGTATAGAGCTCAAAATCCCCCAAAAACACAGTCCAAAAGGGGAAAAATATGTTCTCTCAGCCAATCAGAGTGTGGACTGAAGAATGAGTCACGTCTGATGTATTTAAAAATATATGACCTATTCCTGTAATGTAAAATATGGCCACAGCTCGCTGTTCTAATACAGTGGAAATTCCATATTTATTCTCATGCAGCCTATCTGTTGTGTTATCCAATTGAGTTACTTAGAAACAGCAATTTCTGCAGTGTTTTAACAGGATACTGTAACCAAACTTTCCTTTGTGAATTCACTGTAGGCTTGTCTTGACAATCCATGAAGATGATGTAACCAGCAAACAGCCCATTAATCTCATCTGAAGCTTTAAATTCCAAGGTGCACTAAATCAAGTTTAAATGAGTTTCCACTGAACAAAAGTAAAGGGGCTTTATGAAAAACTTTCATTTTAAGTGAAAGTTTCTTTTACTGCATGTTATTATATAATTCTTCAAGCAGCAGCTAGTTCTGCTGAAGGGGGAGGGCACAGATGAGTCTTTTTACTTCTGCATCCTTATAAGATATTTTGTTTAACAGATGCAGAAGGTGCTGAAACACACACACAAAAAAAATAAAATTTAAAAAAAAATCAAAATAAAACCCAAAAAAATTAGGAATGGGTGAATTTAGCATCGTGTTCTTGTGGGAAATCCATGCAGAATTTATTCCTCCATGGCCTATGGACAAGGCTGATCTGGTGACTCTGCAGAAGTTCTTGGCAGTGTCTCCCTGCCTGTACATGAATCCATGTTCCCCCAAGCCTCCTCCCTGTTCTCCCAGCTGTCCTGACAGGGATGGCTGTGCACAGACAGTGTCAGCAGGGAGAGGAGGGGAGGGCTGGGAAGCTGGGGCTCTGCACAAAAACATTTCTCTGGCTTCTAGCAAAGTTTCCTTACAACTTCTCCCTACCTGCCAGCTCCTGCCTGCTGTAGGATACAGAGGCTCTAGGATTACTAATGCCTGCACCAGAGCCTCCAGTCAAAGTCCCATCAGAACTGCAAAAGAAACAGGAGGCCCTGCAAGGGGAAGCAGAGAAGGGGGTGGGGGGGAAGTGCATTTATGTTGTGTTATCTTTGAGATTTTTTTGATGCAAAATCTGTGAGCACAAACGGTGTGGAAGCAAGGCTTGGCTGCCTGACGTGGTGCTTCCCAAGGATGGCTGGAGCAGGTCTCTTGGCTTCAGCATGCCTTTAATTCTTTAGGCATTTTTAAGAAATTCCCCAAACCGTATTCAAAAGCCAGAGCCACATCTTGGTGTTTCAGTTCCTTTTTCTCATGAAGTCCATTTCCAGAATAACCTGGGGCAGGGTGGGGAAGAGCAGAATTCAGTAAAGCCAAGCAGGGTCATTTTGTCTGGAGCTGTTGGGAAATAACTGTTCTAATGCTGGAGAGCCCTTGGATGGGTGGCAAAGGGATGGGGGAGCTGCCTTTTCCCCTGGGTCAGCTGAAGCTGGAGCAAAATGTTCTCAGTGAAAGAGGAAGGAAATGCTCCTGCATCAGTGGCTTGTCTGGGATGTACAAAGATACTTGGTGACCTTTTAATGCCTGAATTTTCCTGTGCAAAGTGCAGGCACTGGTGTTTCCTCACCTCAAAGGGTTGCAAGGAGAATAAATCAACACAGTTTGAGAGATGCCCAGATGCCATCAGCACCAGGAAAGTGTTTTTGGAATTGCTGCCAGCCCAGGAATCCTTTCATGGGATGTGATTCTGCTGTGCCTGGCACAGGGATGGGACTGGCCTCAGGGAGGCAAGAAACACACAGGGATTCTGGGCAGCTGCCTCCATTTTTTGGACACATTTCTCTTGCACTGTGAGGATCTGTGGGTACAGCTGTGACTGTCTGAGGCCTCCCCTTACCTGTGTTACTCATTTCCAGCAGTGATTTTATGTTTCCATGAGTAACTTCACACCTGCTTGGCTTCTACATATTTGTGTTTTACACAAGGAATAAAGGGAGGGGAGGGCTCCTTTGCCAGGGAGGCCAATATTCCCAGCAGCCATCAGATTGCTCCCCATCCCACCATCTTCCTTCTTGCATTTTATCTTATTTTTGCCAGGGTTGGGATTAAATGTGTGAGACAGTATTTCTTATTCAGACTCAGATGTTTATTAATTCTTATCTATATCACAGTCTCACACCCCGTGAGTTCTACAGCACTTCTAGCTAACAAACTAAAAATGCCCCCCTATCTCTCTCTCTACAAGGCCTTTTGTAGGATAAACTGTCCAATTATGAAATGACACCTAAATTATTTTTACTTTTAACTCAAAAATCAATTACCCGTGGTCTGCAATGCAGACTTTTCTACCCAATTACAAAATACCACCCAGACTCATGAAGAAGAAGGTGAAAAGAAGAACTAGCTTCTGCTCTAAAACCTCCATCTTGCTTTATGTATATATTACTGTAGTCAAAAACCTTAAACTCTAAGTTTTCCACCATGTGATATCACACACTTCTATTCAAACTACACACCCACAATCTCAGTTCTATCACTCAATTTTGGAAGCCTTCTCCACGGCCTCAGGTCAAATGCAGTGTTTTCTTGGGGATCAGTGCCTGTCAGCACAGAAAATCTAAAATTCTCAGTGGCCAAGGTTCCAACACTCTCTGAGAGGATTCTTAGCTCTGATGGCAGGGCTAGGTGAGCCACAGAAGAATCAGTGGAGCTGCCAAGGCTCCTTCCTCAAGCACAGAGGAAGCACAAGCTCCTCTTCCCATCCCCATGTGGCTGAGCTTGTGTGTGTGTCCACCCCAATGCTCACCAAGAACTGAAGGAGCCAGGCTCTTCTCTTCTTCCCACTCTCCAGGGTTTCTGTGTGGAGTCTGGTGGAATAACAGGAAATGGTTCTGACCATTCTCAGGAGTTTATGACCAAGGAAAACCAAATAAGTACCTCAGCCTAATAAATGTCTTGGGTCACTTTTCACTGGATGGAGCAAATAAAGGGTATTGGTGGAGCAAAAGGAGGGCATTTTCCTTTCTGTCAGGTTGATGGTACCTGAGCAGGCATGGAGTATAAGGACAAGACCATAAAGCTGGTACTTATATACAGCAGTCTTCCCCTTCACAAAATCCAGGTGAAATCAGTAGTTTCTTACCAGTTTAAGCAGGAATCTAAGTCTGATTGACCTGTGGGTTTTGCAGAGTGACAACAGGGAAAAGGAATTGTGTTATCACTTTCTTTCTGCACTCATGAGATTAAACACACGTTTGAAGGAGACATTGTAGTCTCCTTCTTAGGAGATACTCAAAAGCTGCTTGGACACAATCTTGAGTAACATGCCCCTGAGTAATGCCCTGCCTGAGCAGGGCGTTTGGACTTGTTTGGACCTTCCAACATTGCCCATTCTGGCAAAATCACAGGTCATGTTCATGCCTAAGTTCAAGTATTTCCTCTTGAAAATTATGTCCCAGGTCAGTCACAAACTATTGAGCCCAGTGGTGGTGGCTTAGGTAGAAAAGAAAGTTATTTCCCACCCACAGAGAAGTTATAACAGAGGTTCACTGTCTTGGAGATGGAAGAGGTGAAGATGTACAAGCAAATGGGTCCTTTCTGGCCTTAGGAAAATATTTGAATCCACAAATTTCCCCTGGCTTGAGCAAAGCACTCGCTGAACTGAGGAAGAGCTGAAGCACACAGAAGTTGGCTGCAGCACATCTTGCAGTAAGCAGATTTAGTAAGAACAGCATGAAAGGGAAATGTTTGCTGATCAAATATGACCTAGGTGTAGAGAGCTTTCCAGCAGGGGAACAGTTCAGCTGCCTCCCTTACCAGGTGATCCTGACTTACTTAAAACCATATCAGTGAGCTTCTACTCCCTCCCCAGAAGTATTTTGAGTCAGCTTGAGAAACAATAAGTTTGTTAGTATGGGTTCTTTTAAGCTAACTAAAAGCATGTGCAAAGGCATGCCTTCCTTTACAAGGCATTTAGTGTCAGGATCTACTAAATTCAGCAGAGGAATTCTCTTGGGAAGTCTAGATTTCCACAACAAGAAATTCTCCTCCTTTTCCTACCTCCAGGACAACTGGTTTTTGTCAGTGCTTTGCCTCTGCTGGCACTGTTGCTTTTTCCTTTACTGATACAGTGTTTTCCAGCAGTAACAACTCAGGATTATCAAGACCAACAGATTCAAAATCATTGTGTTTGCTTTTCTTTTGAGTCCTTATCAAGGTTGGGAACTTTCCTGGTAAGGTGCCTTCATATTTAATTTCCCCTTTCCCCCTTGTAAATGCTTCCCTGATATATTCCTTTTTATTCCCAAGTAAGAATTCCACACTGCCCATTTCCCACTGCCTCTCCCTCCCCTCTCTTGCAGCAAGGAGAGGACAAAGAGGGAATCAAGGCACACGTAAATGGTCTTGCAGCATCAGCACAGCAAGAGGCTCAATGAGTCAGCCTTGAGTCATGAACAGCAGCACCAGCCTGGCCTCACTTATGGCCTCTGAGTGGGAGAGATTTGCACAGCCTTGAGGAAATATCCAGATACTCAGAAGCCCACCACATCTGAGCTCAAAATCATGTCCTGGAATAAAGATTGGATCCTTTATTCTGAATATAAAGGCAGGGGAAGCATCAGTTTTAGGTAAAGAAGAATGATAAAAGATCTTGGTTTGTTCCTTTGAACATAGTGATGAAGTTCAGGGCATGTATAGAAAGATGTGTGGGCTTTTTGATCCCAGCTTCATAAAATTCTGCAAGAGTTTTATGCCCCTTCAGGACCTTCTCTGAATGCTGTTAGGCTTCTGGGGCCCTTGGGCCATTGCAGCCTTGCATTTAATAGAAAAGAACACAGGGAGTGCAATGAAAGGATGCAGATTCTCTCACACTGAATTTAGAGAATCTTGCACATTTTCCCTTATTACAAGGACCTCCCTATGCCCCAGGTTCCCTGACAACAACCCACAAAAAGCCCACAAACTCAAAAGAGGTATCAGCTCTCTTCCCAGGACAGGGAAAAGCAGCATTTACTCATGTATATTCATTTTCAGAATGAAATATGATGGGAGTGAGCTCTCATATTTCTCTTTTGGTCATGGTGTGTTGATTGGTTCATGGGGAAGAAGGTCAATGGCTTGAAGCAGCACAGTGTGGTCAGGCAGTGGCTGTCTCCTGTGCCTGTCCCCTGTGTTGGGCACTCAAATCCAGTGTCCAGTATTGGGCCCCTCATGACAATAAAGACATTTAGGGGCTGGAGAGTGTCCAGGGAAGGGAATAGAATCTGAATAGTCTGAATAATCTGAAGCCCCAGGAGCAGCTGAGAGAGCTGGGAAAGGGGCTCAGCCTGGAGAAAAGGAGGCTCATGGGGGACCTTCTGGCTCTGCACAACTCCCTGACAGGAGGGGACAGCCAGGGTGGGTCAGGCTCTGCTCCCAGGGAATGGGGACAGGACAAGAGAAATGGCCTTAAGTTGTACCAGGTGAGGTTCAGGTTGGATATGAAGAAAAATTTCTTAGTTGGAAAGTTGTTTCTGTAGCTCAGGGAGCAGCAGGAGATCCATTATCCATTATCATGAACTGTGGATGCCATTTCATGCTGCCCACAAGTGCAGGGCTGCAAAGCCTGGCACTGAACCTTGCAGTAATCCCAGAGAAAGCACAGATTTGTGTCTGAGCTCCCTGTAAGGGTGCAGGTGGAGGGGGTCTTGCTTTTGGTCTTGTGCAGTGTTAGATGCACAGCTCCTGCTGCACCAGGGCCTGTAGTGAGAATTTCTTGGATAGCCACAGCCTCTGGAGGAGAGGAGTAGCAGGAATGGTGATTTTGTTCCTTTCCCTCTGCATTTTCCGTGTTTTCATTCTTTTATTCTGTCATTCTTAACCTTGGAGAAGGTCTAGAGAAGGTGAGCCAGTGGGATCAATCTCCCTTATGAGACTTCCAGTGTGTGCCCACCTCAAGAGGCTGCAAAGCCCCAGCTTCTGGCATGAGAGGTTGGTGGTGGGATGCCAGGTCTTGGGCATATCCTCATCCAGGTGAACTGACTGGGGCACTGTCTGCCTTGCTCCGGTGAGAAAAATCCATGGATGTCTGGCATAGTGGAAAATTACAGAGAGCAAACGAAAATGTCAGAAGGGACAGAAACCTCTTGTGATGCAGGGCCAGGAAAGCTCAAGGTTTGGAGGAAGCTGTGCTGGTGATTCAGGGGGTGGTATCCTTCCCTTTGAGTCAGTGCTGAACCCACGCCTGCCTATGACCACATCTGAAATGCGGCTCCTCCGGCAGCGCCGTGCCGCGGGCACTGTGCTGGAGGGCTGGCTTGCTGCTGGATTTTTCTTGGAAAACTCCCATCCAGGAAGAGCTCAGCCTTGACCAAGGTAGCTGATGAAAGCTGGCAGAATCACAGCAAAGGCTTTGTAGCTTTGCTTGAGCAAGCAGAGGAGTTCAGACGGATTAGATCAGATCCTCAGTTAGTAAAACCCAGCGTGACTCTGGCTGGACTGCAGCTGCAAACATCAATGGCCCAGCTCTGCAGAGTGAATGGGAGACAGGAGCAGAGCTGTTACTCCCCACAGCTGCAGAAAAGGTCCCTGGTACTTCCACAACCAACAAATGAGGGAGACCTTTTGTGCAGCAAGACTTGAATGTTTCCTTACAGATGAAGAACTTCTTAAAAAGGCAGCTGATGTGGGAATGTGTGAGAGTGATAGTGCCTAAGGAGACACATTTAATAATAACATTCCATCATTGCTTGATACTAGAATGGTAAAATGGTAAACAGCTGAGGAGGTTTTTTTTTTCCATAAAAGTGAAAAAAAAATCTTGGGGCTGGTGCTGCTCATTAATGTTTTATAAAGCAGTAGGTTGAGGGAGATGTAGTTCAATGGATGTCTGTGGTGTGGAAGACAAATTTTGGTTAAGTGTTTTCCTGGATTAGTTTCAGATTGTAGAACCCATAAGAAATTCTGGAGCTGTAATAGCACTTAAACCTGTCTTATTCCATATAAGCCAGAGCTCATAAAATAAAGGGGCTTATGCATTTGTTGGCTTGTGGAGCTGCAGCTTAAATAAAACCCTTGAACTTGGTAGCACTACCTTTGGGTGTGGCACTTGACTTCAGTCAGATACTCATGTATGTGTGGATTTGCACAGAAATGAGGGAAAGGAAGGAGAGGGGGGCAGAAGGGGAATTAATACTGCCTTTGGATTATAATTTACTTCCTCCTGCATGACCAAAGCCCCTTGGTGACACCTGAGCAGAGTCTGAAGTGTTAGTTTGCATTGGGCCACTCTGTAAACACTTCCCAGAGCTGATGATCCTTGGCTGAGGAACAGGGACCCCTTCTGCAGAGTCCCAGTCCGAATTCAGAGCAAACACTCTGCCACTTCTCTGAAGTGAAGCAGCTTCACAGATCCATCCAGCCACTGAATTTCCAAAGCCACAGTGACAGAGGTGGTGCTGGTCAGAGTGGGTTCAGCTATACAAATGTGGGAGCATGCTAAAATGGAGAATAGTTTGCTCTTTCTCTGCTGACAGCTTTTGACAGAAACCATTTCTCTTATTCCCAGATCCACCCGTGAATATGATGAGCTCAGAAATGAGGCCTGCAGCCAAACCATTCTTGGTATTGGTTTTGCTAAAGCAAACAAAAAACAAGTGATGAGGTCTGTTCATCTGTTTTAACCCATTTCTAATTATAGCTGTTTTCTCAATCCAATCAATTCCTTCTGTTGCTCTGGTGGGATCACTTAGGGGGTCAGCAGGAGCCAATAACTCTGGCTGAGCCAAAATCCAATGAACCTGTATTTCTCTCTGTGTTATGGTGCAGTGATGGTTCCCAGCTGGACAGTAGCAGTGGGATCAGGGGTTCAAACTCCTTCCTTAGTCCCCATCACTGTGTCAGTACCTTTGCTAAGTTGGTCCGAATCAGAGAATGCTTTGGGTTGGAAGGGACTTTAAAGCCCATTCAGTTCCACCTCCTGGCATGGGCAGGGACACCTTCCACTATCCCAGGTTGCTCCAAGCCCCATCCAGCCTGGCTTTGGACACTTCCAGGGATCCAGGGGCAGCCACAGCTGCTCTGGGCAACCTGTGCCAGGGCCTCACCACTCTCACAGGGAGGGTTTTCTTCTCAATATCCCACCTAACCCTGCCCTCTGGCAGAGGGAAGCCATTCCCCCTTGTCCTGTGACTCCAGCCCCTTACAAATGGTCTCTCTCCATATTTCTTGTTGGCTCCTTCAAATACTTTAGGAAAGGGACTGAGTGATGCAGGAGAGGGAGAAGGAGCCCTGCTGGAGGAGCAGGCAGAGGGACAAGGGCACTCCCAAATGCAAGGAGAGCAGCTCACCTTGCAGGTGCAGCATCTAGGTGTCCTTGTGCTGCACCAGCATTTTGCCATGCCCAGCGAGGGGGATTTTATGGACAGATGGAAAGTATTGTCTGCAAGCTGCTGTCCACAGCTTCCCTGTGAGTCAGTGCAGAGGCAGCCAGATAATCCAAGTGTTTTGGGAAGATGGGCTACTTATTCTGGTAACGCTGAAATTACAGGAGGGAAAAATTCAGTGGAAGAGGGAGAATGAAAGTTTTAACTTGCTGATGGTGATTTTTGGTAATAATTGCTGATAATTGTAATATATTTTCATTAAATCAACTCAAAACACCAGAAAGAAGAAAAAAAAATCAAATATTTGCATGGATTGACTGAACACTTTTTGGCTAAATGGATCAGATTTCTTAGCATTGACTGAAAGCAAAAATCAGACTTGGTCAAGCATTCTTTTGAGTTTGTCCTTTAATGACAAAAATATTGTGAGAATAATATCTGACCAGGTTTATTTTCATGCTAATGCTCTCTGCAGCAGACAAAAGCTCTTTCTGTTGCTTTCCCTTAAGTTAAAAATTAAGCTTCTGGGCAGGATCCTACTTTTGTGGACATAGACAACCCAATCCCTGAAACTTGCCTGAGCAGAACAGCCAATTCCACCATAAATAATTTGCAGAAATGCGTGTAGCTTGTTTGGGTTCTGTGAAGTATTTTTGTGTTTGGGTTGTACTTTTTTTTTTTCCCGAAAACTTACTTTTTTTCCCCTTAGTAATTATGTTATAAGCATTTAACTGGGTAAGCAGTGCCAATGAAAACCCTTCTAAAATATCCATTTTCATGGTCGTCCTGCCGGCAGGACTTAAACTTAATGACTCATGTGAATCCCTGCTCCTGTCTCCCAGCAGGAGCTCCATAAATCCCAGTGGTGTTGGAGAGCTCTAGGAAAGATGGAGCAAATGAGCTCCCTTGGGACTCCTGGTGGATGGAGGACACACAGCTCACAAGGCTGCAGGGAGCTGGGCAAGAGCTGAGGGATCCGGGTGGTCCTCCAGCTGTTGGGCACATCCCTCCCACAAATCTGTGGGTTTCTTATCTTCTTTTCTTCCTGTTAGAGCCAGGATTAATGCACGGGACACAGTTTTGTGTTTGGACTCAGTGTTTATTAATAAATTCTTATTCTGTAGCACAGTCTCACGAGTTGTGAGTTCTAGCTAGAAAATGGCTCTCTCTCTAATTCCTTCCATGGTCTTTTAAGCATAATTTGTCCAATAACAAGATGACACCTATATTGTTTTTACTTTTAACCCAACAAGTGACCACCCGAGGTCCTCAATGCAGACCTTTCCATCCAGTTACAAAAAACCACCCAAACCCATGAAGAAGGAGGTGAAAGAAGAAAAACTTGGCCTACACCCTAAATCCTCCATATTGCTTCATATATATTACTATATACTAAAATCTTAAACTCTAAGTTTTCCACCCTGTGATATCACACACTTCTATTCAAACTACACACCCACAACCCCAGTGCCATCACTCAACTTCAGAAACCTGTTCCATTCCCTCAGGTCAAATGTAGTGCTTGCTTGAGGGTCAGTGCCTTTTAGCACACAAAGCCTAAAATTCTTTTTTTTTTCAGAGTTTCCAGAGTTCCAGCACACATCTGGAGCTGGAGGCACTGCAGTGCTCTCTGCTCACTTCCCGCCATGCTGGTGCCACCCACCACCAAAGTGCCCTTGGGTTTGTGTTGGCAGGAATGAGCTGGAATCTCTTTCTGAAGTTCAGGCCACCACAAGACCTCAGGACACCAAAACGCCTGCGGTCTCTCACTCCCTTCCAGTAACACATTTTTTAGTTTGTGAAGGTTTTGGTGTTTCATGCTCACCACCTTGTTTTGTTAGGTCTGCCTAAAGGTTGTGGTGAGTGTGGAAAGGATGTGCTGCAGGTTTTAGCTGGGCTAACCACCTCTGCTGGGCTTCTCTGGGATTTGTGGGAAGTGATCTCAGTGCCCCAGCTGCTCTGCAGTCCAGTGGAGATAAATGACAACCACATCCCATTCTCAAAGCAGTGTCAAGGGAATGATTTATTGAGTGCAGCTCCTTTCAAGAATGATGACATTTACACAAGGTATCAGCAAGAAGCTCAAATGCAGGGTTGGGGTCCCAATTTGTGGAGCATAGCAATTCTTTATGCAAGGAGATGGCTCATGCTGTCAGTGTGTTACAAGGGCTAGCAGATGAAGCCAGCCAGACACAGAAGCCCAATTAACAGTGGGAGCATGACTAACGTGTCTGCCATCAGCAGGCTGCCATCATTTATTCCTGTCAGAGCTGAGGCAGCTGCACGGAGGAGGGAGTTATGTCATCCCTCACATCCTTATCCCACTGGGGAGACAGGAAGGATCCCCTGGGTGACAAAGGTACTCACAGTGTCCAAGTGCTCAGGTCACTCTTAGTTATAGGATGGCCCAAGAAGCTTCTGAGAGTTATTTTAATAAAATATCTTCAGGTTCTGTGGTGATCAGCCTCATTGTTCAGGGTTATCTTCTTTTCTATCAACAGCTTCTGCCTTCCATCTATCCACTGTGTGCCAATTTAACTCTCATTTCAAAAAGAAAAAACTCTTCCTCTCTTCCTTCCCCAAATATGTCCCCAAAGAGAAGCAGAGTGACTCTTCCTTTAATATGAGACATCTGGTTTCTGGGATCTACAGCAAAATCAAAGAAAGCATGTAAAAAATTGGGAGGAAAAACATCCCCGCTTTTATTATCGTGTCTCACAGAAATGCCTCCCACAGAGCTGCATGAGAAAAGTGAGACAAGGGCTGATAAACAGCCCACAGACCAGCAATTCATCCCCTCCATTTCCCTTTTGCCTCACAATATCCCTGGCACCTCCCCAAACCATCATCTACTTAGCTAAGGTGGAATATTGATTATCATCCTGTGCTAAGGATCCTTCAGTGATAACTCAGATAACTTTGCACTATGTGTAGTTGATCAGAAGTGCTCTGGCCTACCAGCTCTTTGGCCAAAGAATCAGACTTTTAAAAAAGAAAATGTTGATTGTTTATCCAAAAGATTGTGAACTATGGAAAAATATCCATGGAAAACTTTTTCCTTAAAGATGAGCACTGAAGAAATCTAGAAGTGCTTCTGGTTTGCAAGCCAAACCACTTTGGTTTTTTTATCTGGAAACAATGCTGTGCTAATTCATGGGAACTCTAACACACTTGACTTCTAGCACCAAGCACATTCCCTGGATGCCTTCCCATCATGTCTTTTCTTGGGGCAGGATGCAGACATTTCCCTGAGTGCAGTGATTTCAGTTCTAGCTGAAGTAGCCAAGTTTACAGATTTCTGCCCCCAGGTATGAATGCTCACTGGGCCTACTGCTGAAACCACAGGTAAGCAATGAGGCATGTCACAGGATGATTTCACTTTCTGCTCCCTTCCTGTGCTATTCATTCCCTAAGTCAGATCTGCAGCAATGGGGTCATCATTAGAAGAATAATGGAGAGTATGTGACTCTCAGTCACTTTTTGAATCCCTGCATCGTGAGTTGGCTTGGCATTCATCCTAACTCTTAGCATAAATTACAGCAGCCAGAGGCTTGGTTTAAATTTGTACCAAAGATGGCCAGAGCCTGACTCCAGGACTTAAACCAGACTCCTACACTCAAACCAGGTGTGAGGCCACAAGTGTTACAGAGACTTTTCCTACCCTAGCAGAGAAACGTATCCATTCTGCCTGGGGGAAAAATACTGTCCCTCAAACCACGGCTGATCTCAGCTGGGTGTCCAAGTACAGGGTGCTGAGTTTGTCTTAAAAAGGTTTAAAGGGGCAGGAATTGGTCCCCTGATCTCAGCTGGGAAAGGTGGATAATTGAAAATTCTCATCTGTGCTCCTTTAGGAAACTCAGGGGGTTAAATATGATGTGAAGTTAAACATAGCAAAATCAGGTCTAAATAGAGGTCTGAACTTCAGGTCCTGGCACAGACAAATGAAAATGAGGGTGAGAACAGACCTGCATGGCTTCAATTGATCACTGGCAGGAAAGGAATAACACAAGAATGCCTTCTTCAGTAATTTCAGGAGGCAGAGGATGGATATTCAGCGTGAGATGAGGGGAAAAAAGGGAAAACTTCCGGTGCAGGGATTCTCTGCTGGACTCTGGAGTATGATAAGCCTCTGAGGGGCAGAAAGCTCTAGGAACCTGATGGAGCAGCTGGGCAATCTGAGCAGTGGAAGCATTGGCAGCACAACAGCAAGACCCCTGTCAGGGTGAGAGACAAGTTATTACTGGAATCAGAAGCCCTAGAAAAGGTACCATGTTATTGTAACTTCTAGCACACCCTGCAAAAAGCAGTGGTTATGATCCAAACCTCCAGCTCTTTCCAACAGTTACCATAGCTCAGAGGCAGCTGTTGGAGAAAGGAAGGATTACCCCACTGAGTTTTTGGGTGGAGTCATGTGGATTTGTTACACCCTTATTAATGCTTTCCCCGTGTACAGTGGTTCCAGATATTCTTTGAAGATTTGTCTGCTAGGCCATGTAGAGTGGGTGACCTTCAAGACACCATCCTTCACTTGCACATGTTAAAAAATGACCCATTTTTTAAAAAATGACCCTGTGCTCCCAAGAGTACAGGGAAGGGCTCCTTCCTCAGGAAAGTTTGGGATCCACACAGCAGTAGCACTGGCAAAGAGCAGACACTGAGGAGTATGTGCCTGCCCTTGGTTAAGGATGCAGTACTGGGATGGTGAGGAATGTTGTAGAAACTTAGGGTGTATCTGCTGAGGGTTCAGCCATGCCTGAGCTAGGTAATCACTCTGAATTTCAGAACTTCTCAGAGAGTCAGGATACCTTACAACATATCAGTACTGGTGGACCAGAAGTAACCTGGGGCCATTCTCAACATGGTTATTTGCTGGGTCCCCATCAACTATGCAATTAATGCAATTCTTGACATGGAATGCCAGAAACAAGAGAACCTTGCTTATTTATAACCAAACCCTGGAACTGAAGGACTTGCCAGCCTGGAGGGATGTCATGGTCCATCCTGCATCCAGGAGAGGGCAGAGGTAGTCATGGAAGCTTCCAAGGCTATTTTAGCAGTGGCTGTTACCAGCTCTAAGCTGGTGCCTCTTCTCTGGTGGTTGGTACAGGTCCATGGCTTCCAGCATCTCACAGCCTCCCATGCAGGCTGGGCCTGTGGAGAACTCCTTTCTCCTGATTCAAAATTGAAAAGGGAATGTGATTCACTGGAGCTTGAAGTCCTGAGGGACTTTCCACTGATTTCAGCATCCGAAGCAGGAGGCAGGGCACACCCTGCTCAAGGAGGTCCTGCAGGGCAGAGACAGGGCAGAGACAGGGCAGAGACAGGGCAGTGTGGTCATGCTCTTCCTTCTCCACCACGTTTCACTGTAAGCATAATCTTTGACCCTCTTAGAAACCTCTTAAGCTGTTGATTGTACGTGTTGAGATTTCCTCTCCTGGGCCTACTGCTCTACCCCACAGGATAGCAAAGATTGGAGGAAACAATGGGTGTTTTCCCATGTGGTGTTTTTGGGAAGTTTTCATGATTTCTCCTGCTCTTCCAGTACAGATATGAGTCTGGATCAGAGCCAGACTTCCTTTTCTCCCTCTCTTTAACCACCCCCTCCCCCTGCATTGCCATAGTCAGGAACCTCTCAGACATCAGTGACTCACCTTATGGGTACTGCTCTGATTACAAATGTTATTTGCAGTTGTTCCTGGATTGCTGTAATGGAAAGATTTGGACATGCCCAATGCAGTGCTCTTCATACAAGAGCATGTAATATTTCCAAAGAGTAGTTGGTGTCTTTCTGTTTAAATGGGAAATACAGAAAGAAGGGGGACCAGGATTGTGGCAACAAGGAGATGCCCAAAGCAAAATGTTTCTGGTAAGTATGACTCACAAGAGTCAAAATACTTCTCCTTAACTGCTGGCCAGCTGAGCAAGAAGAGGGAAAGAAGATAAACAGGACAACACAACAGCATCTCTGCAAAGTTTCCAATCCTCCTGCCCAGTCTCTGAACACTAGTTTCCAAATGTCTTTCCCTCTTTTACAGCTTATTGGCAAGGACAGCAGGTGCTTCAATAGGGTCCTTTCATATTATATTTTCCAAGAAGGTATATTTTATTGGATTCTGTGGGATTAAAGTAAAATCCCAATAAAACTGAGAATAGTAACAGCTTAACTTGACTACAACTGTAGTAATGATATCCTGATTGCCTGTAAGTCTTTAACAGCATTTGTCCCTCTTTTTCTCTCCTAAACTACACACATATATGCACCTGAAACTTTTAAAAATCAGGGGTTGCAAGTCCAGATTAGGCCAACAGTTCCTGGAGCTGGTTTCTTGTTTACCAGAGTGTGTTGTTGCTCAGGGCATCAGAGGAATGTGTAGAAAGCCCTTTATGAACCAGTTCTCAAGATATTCTGCTTCAGAAAAATATTTCAGCCTGCAGCAGTTAAAGGTCAGCTTCAACCTGAATTATGCATTATAACTTTTCTGAGTGCCTCTGCTTGATTTAGATAACTCTGGATACAGTTGTCATCCATAATTTCCTTCTATCCCTGCTAAACTGTCAGGCTCATGTTCCTCAGTGGCAGGGACTGGCCATGGCCTGCCCAGAAAAATGGGCAGTTTCCCCCCAGAAATGGGGAATAACTGCTAGAAATTAATATCTTTTGTGCTTGATGGAAGCTGGGAAGGGTTCATTAATCCTGTGGGGGATGATCCCAGAGCAGAGATGCCTGCAGAGGAAGATGAGGTTCATCCTACCTGTAGCTGTATCAGGATGCTTTGTGGAAAGTAGGGTAGTGCTACAGTGGGGAAAAATACTCTCTCTGCTGTTCCCAGCAACAGAGAACAACATTTTTCTCTGGAAAAAAATGCAACCAAGTGTTTTTCTACCATCAGAAAAAAAAAAAATTCTGCTTGGTCTCCAGTACTGGCAATATCAGGAGCACTTTTTCTTTCTTTCTTTTTTCTTTCTTTCTTTTTCCCCATGACTTTCTTTATCCCAGCATGACTGGGATAGCTCATGACATCTTAGAAATGTGGGTGCCAAAAATCTAAAGTTTTCTGAACTCTTCCTTAACACAGGATGAGTTTCCACTGCACTTTTAGCCTGAGTTTGAACCCTGACTTCACCCTCCCCACACAGCAAAGCCTCATGGGGCTGGTTTGAGCCAAAGTGAATTCAGCAGGGGGTATAAATAAGAAAAGGATGTTTCACTCGAGTTCAAATCATCCACTCACAAGTACTGCTTGTTCTCCACTTCTTTCCCACACGTGGTTGTCCATAGTTGTGTTAGACATTAGGATGTTCACCTATACACCAGTGCAAAAGGGGTAGAAACATTTATTTTATTTTTATTTTCCTCTGTGTTGTAGATAATCAAAACACAAGGATATGGGATATAGGACAGAAAGATTTTTTCTCTCCAAGTTCAAGTCAAATGGCAAATCATACTGATAGATGTCATCATACTCGTGACATTAACTGGTGTCTAAAACTCAGTACAGAAAGTCAAAATAAACTAGAAAGAAATTTATGGCTTTGGTTGTGGTTTACCTTGATACATTTTTTATTAGGAAACTTGGAACATTGTTTTTAAGAAGAAAGAGTTATCTGTTGGGATCTGCTTAGCAGAGATCAGATTGGAAGTGAATTTGGAAAGTTCATAGTCCAATATTAATTCCTGCATCATGGCTGCAATGAAAAACAATGTAGTGCTTCTGATGGGCCCTGCAGACACATAACCCTAGAGCAGGACTGTAGGCTCTGCTCATTTTAATGGCTTCTCGTCCTGTATATAGCACTGGGGCTATTAATTAATTAACTAATTAGCACAGCCTGAGATTTTCTAAAATCCAAGCTCATGGGGCCAAAGTTCTCCCTAGGAAATATCTGTGGTGCTCATCCTGGACATAAGTCAGAGTAAGAATGTGCATATGTAGGATCAGCTTGGTCTGTGTGACTTTGGGCAGATTCCTCCATTTCTCTGTGCTTCAGTTCATCATCTAAATCATATTTTGTCCCTTTATATTTTATCCTCTTCCAAGCAAAATGGTTTGGCCTCTTTATAGTCCCCCCAGCCCATTAACATCAGGTCACATGGTACTGTGCTAATAAAACTTGTAAATAAACAGTAATTTTTCCTGGAAACGTTTATAATGCTCAGTACATTCAAGGAATCATGGAAGGATACATAAAATAAACATTTTCTTTGTAGCTAGTGGAGCTTTAGCAGAGCTATCACTGTAGTGACATTGATATCTCAACCATAATTTCTTTTTAAAGGAATACTTTCAAGCATCCTGTGGAGTGCAGTGAGTTTCAAACATTTCAATATCTTTGAGGAACTGCAAAGATTAAAATACACAGTTGTTGCTCTTTGCCTTGTGGCAGTGTGAAAGATTTCAAATCATGGCAAAAGCAAAATATCCTAAATTAATCCTAAACACCGCAGCCCTGAAAATGATGAAATCATCCTTTGCTGCAGCCTGTAATGCTGTGGTTTGACCCAGCAGAAAGGGCTTGTTTGCAACCTCAGAAATATATATTTTATATTTCTCTTTTGCAAGAGCAGGACATTGCTCATTCCTGCCTCAGTTATCTCATTTCTTGCTCTGAACTTGCATTGCTCAAGCTCCAGCCCCATTTGCTTCAGTAATGAAAGTTGCAGAGATGAAGCAAGACCAGGAGCAATGCAAGTAAAAGCCTAAAAAAGTTTTAAAAAGAAGAAAAAAAAAAAAAAAAAAGCAAGGGGAAAGCAAGGGGAAAGGAAAGAGACTTGGGACAAGGTCCATAGCAACTCTGTGACATTGAAAGTCAGAAAGCAGAAATGACAACATTCCCTATAGAAACAAGAAAGTTATAAAGAAAATTCTTTCTGCAGTTGAAGAAGATTAGAGGGGACTACAGCAGTGTCTGTAGGAGATAGCTGGTATCATCAGGAGATTTACAGGAATTAATTGCACTGAAGCAAGTTATTGCTAATAGTTACAGGGATCATCAGTCGTTTTTGGGAGACTTTCCCACCATCAGTCTTGTATATGCTTGGTGTGCATTTCTCTGCTGACAATCCACGAGCTACTAGGCTGGACCCAGACTAGATTAAGCCTCTGCTGCAGAATTGAGCTTGAAAAGGGGCTGGCTTCAAGCTGAAGTATTGATATGGCTCCACCACTGCCAGGCTGAGCTCAGAACAGGGCACATATCCTGGACAAAACTGGACTCGAGGGCAGATGGGCTTTAAAAGCAAATCTACCATAGCTCAGAATGGTGAGCTGATGTCCTGTGACAAAATGGCATTTTCCAAGTGATTAGAAGTAGGAGCAGGCACATTATAGTCTCCCTAAGGTTTGTTTTTCCCCTTGAAGCTAGAAATTCAGCCTGACATACGTCTGAGCTCGTGGTCTTTGAGATGACATGAATGAATATGTAGCACCTGCAGGCACAGAGAAATGTTGTGATCCACGATTTAGCTTGGGGAGAAAGCTGAAAGCAGCTGGAGCAGTGGTCAGAAAGGTGAGCTCAGTGCAGCTGCCATTTAGGATGCCTCGAGTGTCCCTACTGGGCATTGTATGGAAAATTAGGAGTGTTTGTCCCTTGCAATGCATCAAGCAGCCAAACACCGTGAATCCAGGCAGGGAAAGCACCAGGAAACAAATGTAACCCTGACCACAGAACGTGACTGTGTAGAGCCACATAGTCCTGCTCCATGTGAGCTGTAACTGTCCAACCTGGAGACTGGTCACACCAAAACCTTTCCATGTATCTCTCTGGCAGCCTGACCTCAAAATTAGGTTGTGCTAAGTGGTGTTAAAGATGATAACAAGGCTTGCTTTTAATTTCACCCCATCACATGTGATAGAGCAGGAAGCAGAGCCTGGTTGCCCAGGGGTTACTGCCCAGGGGTTACTCCCAAAATGTGGAGCAGGCCAATAATCTGGCTCTTCCCAAACTGCTTCTGTGTCTCTGACATCACATTTTCCATGCTGAAAAGCCAGCAGTCTTACTCTTAGCAGAGATGCTTTTTCCCTATTGTGCAGTCTCCTTCCTGATGTAGAAAGGAGTCATGAGGGCTAGCATCAGGTTTTCTTTCCATGCAGAGCAGAGGGAAGGAGCTTACATCTCACTGCACAGCTAGCAGCAAAACTGGGGTTTGGGGACTCTTTTCCCTTTCAGGGACTGCTTGTTTGGTGGACAGTGCATCTGACAAACATGAAACAGCATGTAGCTCCATCTCTAGCTTTGTCCAGAAAAACAAACAATTCCATGAACTGTGGTACCCTGACTTCATCCCAACTCTTGCTATTGGTACAAAACACCAATTTGCTGCCCTAAAAAAAGCCTCTCTTGCAAAAAGGAGACACCGAGTGTATCAGTCGCATCTGAATGATGAAGTGTTACAACTCTTTCCCAAAGCAAGCCTTCAAAGGCTTTAGCTGATCAGATAAACATTCCACAAACATTTCTGCTGGGGCTGCAAAATCTTTTGTCTCCAGCGTGCCTCAACCCCAGAGAAGAAATAAGGACAGCAGATGATGCTGAGGAGATGTCTGCAGCATTTCCTGATTGTGGCAGACGAAACGCACATCAGGATTCCCCCCTTCCTTCTTTTGGAATTAATGCTGATCTGACACAATGCTTTCTCTTTTCTTTCCCCCAATCTGCTATGGCCTCTTGAAACAAAGCTTAAAACCAGAGTAGTCCAATCTCTTATCTACCCTCCAGCAGATCAACACTCCTGCCCAGCTGGGTGTGGTTCAGACTTACCAAGGGTGCCCTTGATCCCCTTGTCTGGGTTGTCAATAAAGGTATTAAAGAGAACTGTCCCAGTACTGAGCCCTGCTGAGCAGCCACTAGCTGGGTGTAACTCCTGGGCTCAGTCATCCAGACAGGTTTTTACTCAGAGAAGAGTGCACCCATGCAAGCTCACTGCAAATGTGAGCATTGTTTGTAAGCGAGTTGGGTCTCTAGGGGCCTCTCCTTAGCCCTGCAAAGCTGCCTGGGAAACATCAGCAAATTGTGTGAGCAGCAGATCTCCCTGTAAACACACCAAGCCAACTCTGTAGCTCCCAAACTCTGGTTGCTGGCCCAGGAAAAACAGGTGACCTCCTGCAATTCAGGAATCTCTCCAGTTGCCCGTTCTCTTGATGGGTTTGTCAGTGCTGCAGCACTGTGACTCTGAGGCTGGGAAGTGCCTGCTGAAATTCCCACTAATCTAAAGAGATTAGACTCTGGCAGGAAGCTGTGTGCACTGGCCATTGTGTTGATGTGTGTGCTGAGGTTTAAGCCAACCTGAAAATGCAGGCTGCTGTTTCCCAAGCTAAAAGTTAAGGTGTCATAGCTTATAATATTTATAAATAGTATTGCTGCATGTTCTCCTGGAGGGGGAAAAGGAAGGTTTATATACTGGGTGCACCTGAGGTTTAGAGGTTTGGCTCCTATTCCACATTTGGGCAGCAGCAACTCTGTTGGAAGACCTTGTTTTGCACCCAGGAGGTCAAAGAAAGAACTGGAGAGGGAAGAGCTGGTAGCAGAGAGCTGATCCCCTGCACATGGACACGCCATGGAGCTCACGAGCAATCGAGATATCTGCTTTTGTTGCAGCAGCAAGGAGAAGGGAATATGCCAAGTAATGAGCCAAGGAGACAGCTAATTCACTTGCTCAAGCAGCAGCAGGCCTGTGCAGGAGTCTTTCTGTTTTCTCCTTCCTTACACAGCCAGTTCACACAAGCTTTCACTGTGGATGAACCTAGAGCTGGCCAAAGCATTTGCAAATTCTCATCCTGCAAAGTGCCAGCATTTTTGCAGGTCTGCATGTTTTCAACTCCCAAGTCTGCTTGCAAAACCTATCCATCCTACACTAGCCCATGATTTTAGTTAAGTAGTAGATACTGATTGCTCTGCTAAGTCAGGCTGCTCACTTGAGTCAGGCTGGGGGCTAAGATGTTGCAAGCATCTTGAAACACAGGCTTTTTCCCTTGGGATTTCAGTAATTCCCCAGGACTGACACTCATAAACAAAATGATATCTGGGATCAGCGCTGGTCTCTAGATTATGGTCCTGTGTCTGCAAATACTTTCAACCAGTGTTTATCCCTGAGCACAGGGCTGGGCCTTTCAGTCTCAAGCTGTTAAACTTGAGAAGGCAGAGGGAGAGGAGTGGTCAGAGGGATGCATTTCCCTCAGCCTCATTGAATGGCAGGAGGCTGAGCTTCCAGTCTGCATCCAACATGTCAGCAGGTGATGGAAAGCCTAAACTGTGGGCTGGCCAGGCTTTGTCCCAGAGCACCTGAGGGGCCTGAGGAGCTGCATTGCACAGAACCTGTAGCTGTGTGATGGAGCCTGTAGCCAAGTCACTGGGGCCTTCTAACCACTGATTTCTTTTGGCCAGGGTTTTACCCACTGGCCTCACTTCAGTGAAGTAGTGAAGCCAGCACATACCCTTATTTGGCCTGCATGTTCTCATGACTAATAGTAATAATAATAATAAAAATAATAATATCTTAGTAAAGAACATTTATGACCAACTTAAATAATTGTCTTTTCTCCCTGTGTGTCATTACGATTGTTTACTTCTGTTAAACATATCAGGTTATCCCAGACACTCATTTAATTTTAATAGCAGTAAGAGAAAAAGACGATGGTGCAAAGCTCTCCAAATAACAGGAATGTTCTTTCTCCTCTATTTGTGTATTCTGCATTTTCAGCAGGCAGTACAATGCAAAGGAGCATGATAGGTTCAGGGGCACGTATTACTTGTAAATACAACTCCTTGCCTCTGAATCTCAGATGAGGGTGCTGGTTGTAAATGTGTAATTGCAATTTCTGAAACAGGAAACAGATGTATTCTGTATTGCAACCCGCTGTGGTTTGGAGTGGGGAGGTGGGAAGGGTGTAATGACCAAGGTCAGAGATATGGTGCAAAATAAAGGGTTATTAACTCAGAGATTAATAAATAACACTTGTCACTGCCTTGCTTTCCTCTGTGGGCCTCAGGGTGCTTTGCAGGCAGCAGCTGGTGGGCCACTGATCCATTGATCCCTCTGTGTATGATTTGTGATAGGGATGTGAAAACTGTGATATGACAATTCCAGCTCTCATGTTCCCAGCACTAGATAAAATATGATGGCAGTGTGATGCAAAACAAGGTGATTCTGTGTAAAGTCATTTTTCTATCTCAAAAATGTTCTAAAAATGCAGCTGGGTGAACTCCATGTTGGCAAATGTTCTGTTGTGGTAGGCATTGTCTGGGCTCTGACATATGTAAAAGCAGGGAGTCAGGCTAAATTCTACCTCATATTGTCTAGGGAATTTTATCAGAAAAGTGATAGTGTTAAATCAACACAAATGCAACAACAAAGATCTGGTTCCAGTTACCATGAAACCGAGGCCTGCAGGACCTGGAAAACATAGGTGATGATGTGCAGTCCCTGCTTCCTGCAACTGGGCTCATAAAAGCACTTTGCAGCCACCCAAGGACAGCTGCTGAACTGCTCTCGCTTCAAAACTGCTCCTGGGTGGCCTTGGGCTCGGCTTTGTCTCTGTTTCAAGGGTCAGCTGATCTAATTGCACTGCCTGGCCCTCCTGCTGGGGACAAAATTTATCCTGGCAAATGATCTCCAGCTGGAATCCACACTCAGGTGCACTACTGAGTACAGCAGAGCTGCCAGGCTTAGCAGGTATGTGGAGCTGCCTTGCCTTTGCTGCCCACCCCTGTGCTCGAAGCCTGCCCAAATTGCAAAGTCATACAGGTGATGGAATGAAGGCCTTTTGCCTCAAAAGGGGGCCTGATTAAAGCTCTACCTGCCTGGTTGTTTGCCTCATCCCTCTGGCAGAGGTCACCCCTCCAGAGCCACTTTGGCAGCAGACAGAATGTGCTTGTGTCCATTTCTGGGATGGTGAGGCTGTTCTGCCTACCATGAGACCTGCTGCTCTGCTGGCAAAGGAGACAAGAAAGTAGACAGGAGAGGTGTGCTTGGATGAAGGCTCCTGAAACACAGCTGCCTCGGAGTTCAGAGTGCAGCAGGAGCTGCTGCTCTCCTGAGACAATGCCTCCACAGCACCAGGGCCTCCCAGCTCCTCCAGAGGACAGAGCTCAGCAGGCAATCCAGGAGCCTGAGCTCATCTTCAGGGACAAAAGCATTGCTAGCACCTAAATCCACCTCCTTTTTGAAAATAGTGGTATAACTGACAACAGCAGGCTCAGAACTTAGAGAAGCCATGTGCCATTCCAAGCCTCCCCTCCATGTACACGACTCTCTGTGTCTCACAGCAGGGCCACTATTTATGCTGTCAGCTCTGTTCTCATTGACAGCTGAGCTCTGTGGGATAGCAGGGACACAAATGGATCTGAACCTTATTTCTGACAGACTAAATTTCTGACAGATTGGCACCTTTTCTTTCCTAGCAGTTCACTAGACTTTGTTTAAAACCCCTGATTTGTTTCTGCTGCTAGACTCAAATTTTCAAGTCTGCTCTGAAAAGCAAAGCCATGATCCCAAAGCCATGAGTGAGACGATGGGAAAAGTAAACAGAACTCTGTGGGGAAGAGATTTTACCTGGGCTTGGAACAGAAGAACTTGACCCGACCTTGACTTTTCTGTGGGCTGCATGGGGAAAGTGAGGTCAGGCAGAGCTGAGTGGGCAGAGGTGGGCACAGACAGGGAAATTGGCACATCCAGTTGTTTTCTTCGGTGGTGCCAGGCGACAGAGAGTGGGGAATAGGTTGTTGCAATGTAGGATAGAGGAAACAGATGCACTCTGTGCCCTGCCATGGCCAGCCAGGGCTGCAATCAGCCACGGCTCGGGAAGGGTGGGAGCTGGGAGATGCCTGAGCACCAGAGCAGGGCAGCTGAGGTCACCAGGGTGGATTTCAGGGTTGGCTTGTGTTGAAACACGATGTGGTATTGCTGTGAGAATATGAAATACAGCCATACTTGGAGCATTTGTTGGGATGTTGCTAGGCACACATTTCAAAAACAATCATCTTTTGCAAACTAATTCCTTCTTTTTCTCCTTTTTTCTTTTTTTTTTCCCCTGAGGCCTTGATATATTCTCCATGACTTTCATCATCATATCAATTCTTTACCATTGCTGTGACTGAGCACTTATCAATTTCTCAACTTCACAAATCATTCATGAGTTAATTCTCCAAATATTCATCCAGTTATTTGAGGCACCACAATTCAATACATGGCCACACTGATTCCTGAGGCATGGGAATTGTTTTTTCTGCATCAAAACAGGCTCAAGGAAATCACCTTTCACAGTTGTATTGCTGGTACAAATTTTGCTCTGTGTGGGGATTGGAAACCCTTATTCCTAAGATAGTATTAAAGAAAGTGCAGTCTGTTCCTCACAGTAAAAGAATAAATAAAGCGTAAGTGCTTTAAATTAAACACATCAGATCAAAGCTATTTACTTCATGAGATTACTCTAAGTGAATTTGAGCTACTTGTCAAATATCAGGATTACAGCCATGGAATGGTAGAAATAAAGCTGGATTCAGCCTTTCCCATGTGTATCCCTTTGTCCTGTGACATCCCACTGCCCACACTGATTCTCTCTTTGCCAATGGTGCTCTCATGGATGATCTCCCTGGTGTCCTCCCAGGCTAGGCAGGAATGTGGGGCCAAGGCTATGAGAAACACTTCCATCTGAATTTTAGGCATCTACCTGGCACATTTCTCAGTTGCCCTGAATGACTTCTCTGGGATTACAGCCATGGAACAGTCCCTGGAGCTGTAAACTCTGCATGCTGACACTCAGATGGTGACGCACTCTGCTGCATCCAGAGGCCTCCTGGCATTGTCACCAGCCCTCCCTGTCCAGTTTGTCCATCCCAGGGAAGATCAGAGGCACCTAAGCCTGGTTTCCCAAGAGCTAGAGGTGAGATCGCCCCTGGCACAAACACCAGAGCAGAGATCACAAAATCACAGAATAGTTTGGGAAGGAAGGGACCTTTAAAGGTCATTCAGTCCCACCCTCTGCAATGAGAAGGGATATTTTACACTAGATCAGGTTGCTGAGAGCTCTGTCCAGCCTGACTTTTGGACACTTGCAAGGATGGAGCAGCCACAGCTTCTCTGGGTAGCCTGTGCCAGGGCCTCACCACCTTTGTTGTTAAAATTTTCTTCCTTCAGTTTAGAACCATCCCCCTTTGTCCTAGAGCAAGAGGCCCTGCTAAAAAGTCCATCTCCATTTCTTTTACAGGCCCCCTTTAAGTGATGAAAGGGCCACAATGACCTCTCCTTTTTCTTTTCCAGGCTGAATATTCCCAGTTGTCACAGCCTTTCCTCGTAGCAGAGGTGCTCCATCCCTCTGGTCATTTCTGTCACCTCTGGACTCTGCTGGGGACCCCAGAAGTGAATGCAGTGCTTCTGCTGGATCTCCTGCCTTACTCAGACCAGGAGCAAGGAAAAGAATGCACATCCCTTTCTGAGCTCCCCAATATAACACTGGTCCTCACTGCTGGATGGTTAGCCACAAAAATTGGCAGCCAGTTTCTCAGTATTGACTCCTGCTGTGCATTTGATTTGATCAGTATCAGCAGAGGATTTCAGCTCAGATGTGTTGCTGTCAATCAGCATTTTCTGTGTCTGGTTTCTTGTCTTCTCTCCTACCATCCAGAGGCAACAATCAGCTCATCCCCAAAGAGTGCATGGGATACACTTGATAGCACATGACTTTGCTCCACAAATGGCTTTCTCTGTCTTGCTCCCAGTTTTCCCAGAGCACTTTGGGTGCATTTTATCTCCTCAAGGACCGCAGAGAAATCCACACTGTCACACAGACAAACACACACAGAAAAAAAAAGGTGGTCTTGAATGAATTAGTCTTTGTATCTCAGCTGGAAAATTATAATTTGAACCATTCCACTGGAGCAGTGAAATAATATATGCAAAGTGCCTGAGAGGAGCCCAGCTTGGAGGCTTCTAGTGGAAAAAGAAAGTTCAGATAGACAAAAAAAAAAAAAAAACCTGGCATGAAGGAGAATGTCATGAGATCAGCCCATAGAATATGCTGAGGAAGACAGAAAATGACTGAACAAATCTAAGTAATTTGGGTAGCAGTTTGCATTTATTAAGTTCTGGCTCATCAGATGTACCAAATTAGGCAAGTGCACAAGTGCTGTGTTTATCATCCCCGGCTCCTAACGAGCATCCTCCGACTTAAGGAGCTCCATTTAAACAAACAGAGGCAGCCGGGGCTGGCGGGCCGGTAATGAGGTGTGAGAGGAATGTGTGCTGAATTCAGCCCCTCTCTGGCTAACGATCCAGCCATTAGTCCCACCAGAAATTCCCTGACATCGTGCAGGAAAGATAGGATACACCATGTCGTCCAAGCAGCCTCCACCACGTGCTGCCTGCAGAGAGCCCAGAGCTGAGCCTGGCTCCCACTTCCGTGGAGAAATCCAGGATTCCTGGGGGTGCAGGATCTGCTGGTGATGTGAACCAGGCCTGTCTTTGCCTCCTTCCACACAGACTTGTTTCCTGCATTAGACTTCTATTCTTCAAGTGCTTTGTCTGGTCTAATCAGGCTGCTCGACATGAGGGGAGTGCTCTGAGGTTTAGCTTGGAAATCCCAAGTGGCTTTTTTATCAATTCCTTCTCACTGCACGCTCTGACTGCAGCCAACAGCCATGAGCAGCAAACTCACTTGAAATCATCCCAGGAAAGGAAAATATAAACAAGCCAGGAGTAGCTCTCATATGCAGAGAGAGGCCATTTCTCCTTAAATTCAACTTTTCTCCGTATCTCCCAAATAGGAAGTTCACAGATGCCCTCTTAAAACCCAGGGGATAGGAAAACAGGCATTTATCCTGGCTAGAGACTCGTTTTGGATACCAAGATTTGATACATGCCTTCAGTAGCTTGGTGAGTGTGTCTCTGCACTGTGGTTGTTGCCATTCCACAGAAAGATTAGTTGACTTCACCCACGTCTGTGCCTTGTACTAGGTTCATGAAATCATGAGCTTTTGAACATGTTTTTCTGAACAAATACTTAGTTTCTAATCAGGGCTTATCAATGTTTTTAAAGTAAAAGATGATTTTGTCTTCTCTTAGGAGTTTTCTAGATTTATTTCAATGAGCCTTGAAGTTATATGCACACATCCCTTAATCATTCCTATTGTTCTTGCCTGAGTTTTCTTCTTCTTTTCCATTTAAGTTTGCATTCATCAGTAATATCCCTGTAGTCTCACTGGTGATCCCTTTGCCAGAGATGCTCCTTCTCTGATGCACACAGCAACTACGTCCAATTTATTATAGCTGTCTTGCCTTAGTGTTTTATAAATCCATGTCTCAGAGGATAACCTTCACCCCAATCCGTGCTCTCAAATTGTATTTCTTCCACTGAATATCTGCAGTTTGGATTACTCTCCCTCCCTGGCACTCCCTATCCTGAACTGAATCTTGTTTCACTGTTTCCTCCTCATATTTCTGAGTGCTCAGTGCAATACGGATGTTGGCTGTGTGTCTCAGAGTCATTTCAGATGTGAATGTACTCACTCCTTTTGATTCTCAAGGAATTAATGTTGTTGTTAAATAAAACCAGACACCGACTTTAATCTTTTTAGTGCTCCCCTCAGTGTCTCTGCTTTTCAATATGGAACAGCTACTATTTCTTCTCGTCCCATGGATCTTCCATCAGTGTGCTCTCTGGATGAAGGCTTTCCCATCTTCTCCACTCTAAATGTCTCTCGAGACATCCTGCTAAAATTTTGATTCCTTTCACTGCAACATCACCCTCCAGTCGTCCAGAACTATTTGTCCATGTCCAAGCCAGGGTTGTGGTTTATTTGGTGTGATGATTTCTCTTCCTGTGTACGTGTGAATATGCAAAGGAGGCTAAAAATGACCATACAGGCTTAGCACTCCTGCTGTTTCCCACTCCTAGGACTGTTTGTCTCCTGAATTATAATCTGCCCTCAAGGATACAGCTAATGTGGGTCCCTCCTTCCCACATAATCTCCTTTCTGTTTATGGAGACAGCAAGAGACTTGGGTTGCCCCGTTGGGTTGTGTCGCCCGTCCGCAGAGAACAGGGCAGGTTGATCTTGGCAATGTTTTCCAGGACTTTGCTCAGACCACCTTGCAATGACTCAGGTTCTGGCCATTCCCTCAGAGAGCTGATGTCCCATCTAGCAGATTGCACAGCCAGGGGTCATTTCTGGCCCCTGGCTTGTTCTTTGTTCATTTCATCCCTTTCATCCAGGTGCCACATCCCATTTTCCTAACTTTCAACTTGACTGATGCCTCCAACACCTCTGGGACGAGCTGTCTGCAGTTACAGGCTTCACAGCTCCTCAGAAAATACTTGTATTTAAAAAGTACTGCATACCCATCATCTTCCCTCTGATGAATGAAAGCTTCTGAGTGCCTGGCACATGGGAATCATGGTCCGGTCTAGGAACTTAAATATGGACTTTGAGCTCTGACCTCTAGTTCTGAAAGTTTTCACTGGGATGCAGGACTGCAAAAGGATTCACTAAAGGAGTTGTCAGTATGCACATATAGAATCAGAGGATCCCAGAATGGTTGGGGTTGGAAAAGACCTTAAAGCTCATCCAGTTCCACCCCCTGCCATGGGCAGGGACACCTTCCACTATCCCAGGTTGCTCCAAGCCCCGTCCAACCTGGCCTTCAACATTTCCAGGGATCCAGGGGCAGCCACAGCTTCTCAGTGCCAGGGTCTCCCCACCCTCACAGGGAACAATTTCTTTCTAATCTCTCATCTAAACCTCCTCTCTGTCAGTTTGAAGTTTGATCTTCTGTTTGTCATTTATATCTTGTACAAAGTACAACCCAAGGGAGTGTCTTTCCTTTTATTTCCACTTCTTCTGACAGGTTAGGACACACAGCTATTGCCACTGTACACTCATTTCTTCCACAGGCAGCAAAGTGGGAGCAACTTCAGAGCAGACATTTATTCTGCAGTTGATAGAGCCCAGGAACTTTGATATGTGGAGCAATGTTGGAGCAGCAGTTTGGAGGTGGCAGCTCTGCCCTTGATTCAGTGACTGAAGCAGTGATGACACCACTGGGTTGTTTTGCTGCCCCAATTTCTGTTTCTAAGAAAGGCTGTGGTATCTGTGGGCTGTGGCCATGCAAATATATCCTAACCTACAGTGATTTCTTTTTAATGCAAATGGATGTCACCTAATTCTCACAAGATTTCAAAATGCATCATAATTCTGTTTGAATGGAAGACCTTTGGGGTCAAAATCCTATTCCCGTGAAAGTGAATGGGAATTTTTTCTCCTGGCTTTCATGGAATCCAAATCTGGCAAGCCATGAATGCAGATCTGTTGTGTTTCTTTCTCTTTCTTCATTAAGTTACGGTGATTTTTTTAATTTTCTTTTTTTCCCTGGGAATCAGATTCGTGGATTCTCATTTGACTGAACACCTCTCCGAGGCACCTCAGCGAGACTGGAACATTTCCTGTGGCTGTCGTATCCGCTTCAATATCCTTCAAAGTGAATGTCACAGCCCTGAACCATTGAAAGAGGCTTTTCTTTCACAGCAGCAGAGCAGCAAACCAGCCTGGATAAGATGAGAGGGACACCATAAATATTACATCGGGTCTGAGGCATTTGCTGTAAATTCTGCAGGAATTATTCCAGCTTCCCACTGGGAGAGATTTCTTGGGAATAGAAAACTCTCTGGAGTTTGTAATAACTTCTGAAGCGATATTGAGATTTTTAACATTCCATATGACACAACAGGAAGCAGAATCTTAATGGAAACACTACACACAGTTGCCTTTAATAGGAAACAGAGTCTATGCAGTGGTGGAGGAATATGTAAAACAATATTCCCCTTTCTTTTAGATTTTTTTTTAATTACCAGTTTAGCTTTTAGATTATTTAATTACCAGCTTAGCTTTTAGATTTTAGCTATTTTTTGATTTATTGAACCCTTTACACTGCTGGATTCAAGAACTAGCTGTGCAAGGTGAGGCATGGCAGTCACAAGGATAACCTGTACTCTGCAGGCCAACTGGATCCTCACTCCAGTTCTCTGAGCTCAGGACATCAGGCTGTCACAGAGGTGCCATCAGGCTTCAGCTTTGGGTTTGCAGGAGTTGTTTATAGACAGGGCTTTGAGCTGAGTCTAGATCCAGGTGTTTTCCAAAGCCAGCAGGACCTGCTAACCTTCAGGCTGCAACAAGCTGAGTTTCCTCTTGACCCCCAGCATCAGCTTTTGTTCACTTTTGTGACTGTGGGATGTAACAGCCTGACTGGGAATTGCAAGCACACACATGGAGGGAATGGGATGTAGGATCTTAGTTCACTGAGGCCTGGCTTAGCCTCGTGCTGCTGCAGAGGGGCTGTGTGGCATAAATGTTTTTCCTGACTTTCAGCTGAGAGAAATTCCTTCCAACTGATGTTGCTTTTTCGTACAAACCACAGGTTTGTACATGGTCTTGAGTGGAACCCAACCCTTTCTCTTTAAGGTGATTTGTGGCTGTTTCTTGGGTCTGAGCAAAGAATGGGGCTTGAACTTCTCCTTGCCCACAAGCAAGTGGCTGGTGAGTAACACTTGTGAGTAAGCCTCATCAGATGTCTGTGCAAAGGAACCTTTCCCCCACCCAGTCTGAAACATGTACAAAGTGATCCAAAGATGCTGTGAAGGCAGGAGGGCTGGAGCAAGCCTTGGCACCAGAGCTCACCTCTGACTGCAGGGAAGCTCTGACCGGAATCCGGGCTCCTTGCCTCACCCTTGTTTCATTTCCAAATTTAAATGTGGGATAATGTTTATAGTAAAGAGAGGTCACCTCCACGTCTGGGAAGGAATTTCATCTCCATGCACTTCTGTGATTTCAGGAGAGCTGAATTTTAATAGCAAGTCTTTTATTTACAAGCTGTTGGGAAGGGGGGGGAGTGTTTTAATAAATGAGTAATCAATGGGTAGCACCCAGCAGCTTGCTGTCAGTAGTGTATAATTTTCCTGTCTGTAATGTGCTCAAGAAGCTCTATTGAGCATTTATGAACTCTGTGCATCACTCAGGAAACAGGCTGTGCTGTGAAGTGCACTCAATTGCTGCAGACACTGCCAAGAGGGCAAAGACAAGAGCCTGTGAATTAAAGGAAATCTCATTCCTGGGAATTGTACCAGGTCCTGGCTGGTTTAGGATCACACTGTTGGACCACAGTGAGAAAAGGGGTCCTAGGGTATCTTAGCCTCTCCCAGAAAGGGTGGGACAGACAGAAACTTCATCCTGGAAGTTTGCATGGTCATCCCCACAGTCTGGTACTTTTTGCTTGTGTTTGAAGGAATTACCAGGCAGAGCTGTTGTGAATAATAACTAAGCTGACACTGAAATCTGGTTGTGAGCTACTGAAGGAGGCTTTTTCCCTCTGTGCCAGAGGGTTGTGTGTTGAGTTCAGATACAGACAAATCCATACCAGATCCCTCTGGAATGAGCTTGGAGGGGCAGAGCTGTAGCAGAGGGAAGGCTGTTTCCAGCTAAAAACCTGATTGTAAAAACAATGCTACAGTGGGAAGCAGCTCTGTTGATGGGGATGGGACCATGCAGCTCCCTCCCTGCTGTTTTCCCTTCAAAGTGAAGCTGCTCCCTTGCCCAGGGTTGCAGGAATCCTGCATTCACCTGCTTCCCCTGCACCTGAGCTTTGGAGCAGGGGCCAGAAAAGCTGGGCCAAGGGTTCCAGAGCTGAGAGGGGAAGGACACAGCCCCAGCCATGGCCAGCAGGGATGGGGGAGGGCTGGAAGCTCTCCTGTCTCAACATTTAGGAAGGACGTTGAGATGCTTGAGCACGTCCAGAGGAGGCAACAAGGCTGGTGAGGGGCTGGGAACACAAACCCTGTGAGGAACAACTGAGGGAGCTGGGGGTGTTCAGCCTGGAGAAAAGGAGACTCAGAGGTGACCTTATCACTCTCTACAACTCCCTGAAAGGTGGCTGTGCTCAGGTGGGGTTGGTCTCTTTCTCCAGGCAGCGATGGACAGAACGAGAGGACACAGTCTTTAGCTGCCAAAGGGAAATACAGATTGGATATTAGGAAGAAGTTTTTCATGGAAAGAGTGATTAAGTACTGGAATGGTCTGCTCGGGGAGGTGGTGGAGTCACCATCCCTGGATATGTTTAAAAAGAGACTGGATGTGGCACTCAGTGCCATGGTTTAGTTGAGGTGTCAGGGCTGGGTTGGACTCGATCTTGGAGGTCTCTTCCAACTTGGTGATTCTGTGATTCTGTGAATTCTGTCATCTCCTTTGTGCTGCTCTGCCATCACAGGTCAGACCTTTCACCTGGCTCCTGCTCACGTTCCTTCCTGCAGGCCATGTGGAGCCTCAGCTCCTGCCTTTGTGTCCCCTTGGGAGAGGCAGATTTCCTTTGCAGACCTCTCCTGGCCCTCAGCACATCAGTAAGTCATTCCACAGCTGCCTGCCTCAGTTCCCCCACACAGGGAATTCTGCAGGATCACTTAGCTTGTGCCTATCTTTCACCCCTCCCAAAGGGATGCTGAGCCTGAGGTCTGGCCATTACCTGTAAAAGAGATCAAAGAAAAGTCCTGCTTACAAAATTAGATGCCTGGTTAGTGGCTTCTGGCCTTTCCCATTTTTGGGACTGCTGTTCATTTCTCTGTGTGATTTTGAGCAAGTCTGGACAATTTTGGCAGGTTTGGTGTCAGAAGTTTCTAATCTAGAGTTGTCCACAAAATAAGGAGGATCTGGATGTATTTTTGCCTTTCCATGACTGAAAGCTCCTGTAAGTCCCAGAAAGGCTTTTCCAATGTTAAATAACATTTTGTGGCTTCTGTCCTGAGGCATATTTAAAAGGCTTGGCTTTCCTAAGGTGGATAATAAGGTGAAAATTATCTCTTGTTATAATTTCTCAACTCTAGCTCTCCTCCCAGTTAGCACCAGAACAGTCCCCTTTGCTCCTGAGCATTAAATTCAACAGCTTAGACTTGTTAAAAACACCAGGTTTAACTTCCTGCTTCAACTGTAATTTTAGGTCCTCAGTGGGTGTAGACACAAATACACAAAGCAGCTCTGCTGAGTGACATTCCCTGGGAATAAGGCTCAAACATTTAATTGCTTCTCTTCACCTCTGGTGCTTGCTTCAAGTGCACACACAGACTGGGACACTGGGAAGGATTTTGAAACTTAACCTCCTGCAAAAACCTGTAGTTTTTCTTCTACTGTGGAAGTTGATCTGTAGGTTTATTGGTTAAATCTAGATATGAAATAAAATGGCCATAATGGGAACTTTGTGCAGACCTTCGGTGTCATTGTACATGACAATTTGCAAGACTACAGAAGTCTACAAATTAATGTGGTGACCCACCAGAAACACTGGGAGTTTGTCATTCCTTCTCCATGCTCCTTCTACAGTGCTTGGGGGAGGAGGCTTTTTCTCAGTGGGTTGGAGTTTTTCCTGGGATTTTTGTTTGGCTTTGGTTTGGGGGTTTTTTAAGAGAAGCATTAATTACAACCAGCACATGCTTTTGGAGTTAAAGGGGAAATCATCTTTGATAAGCCTGTCTGGAATGACTCAGCTCAGTGTTGGGGATATGTAGTGCAAAGCCATGGATATAGATGGGGTTTTCTGCCATTTCCCAAGGGATGGCTGCTTCCTACATGGCCCTGGGGGTCCTTGCTCACAGCTGGCATCCCTCACCCTGGACAAGGGTCATGCTCAGCCCCTGGGGATGAGTGGGGACACTGGAGTCTGTTAATTCATGTGCACACTCATGTGTCAGTGCACATGGACACACCCACTTCAGCAGATCTGGTTTTCTCACAGGGCAAGGGAAGGGTGCAGAATGTGGCATCAGCCATCATGGGATCAGCAGGGCACGTTGGCTCCATGTTCATGGGGCACCATCCCAAGAGCTGATTCCCCTGCTTGGCTCCTGCAGAAGGGTTGGGTATTGCTCATCAAACATCCTCACAGAATCCCACAGTGGTCTGGGTTGGAAGGGGCATTTAAGCTCACCTCTGCCATGGGCAGGGACACTTTCCACTACCCCAGGTTGCTCCAAGCCCTCTCCAGCCCGGCCTGGAACACTTTCAGGGATCCAAGAAAAGCCACAGCTTCTCTGGGCACCCTGTGCCAGTGTATCACTGCCCTGAAAGGGAAGAATTTCTTCCCAATATCTTATCTAACCCTGCCCTCTGTCAGTGGGAAGCCATCCTCCCCTTGTGCTGTCACTCCAGGCCCTTGTAAAGAGTCTCTCCCCATCTTTCTTGTCAGCTCCTTCAGGCACTGGAAGGCGACAATTAGATCACCCCAAATCCTTCCCTTCTCCAAGCTGAGCAGTCCCAATTCCCCCAGCCTTTCCTCAGAGCTCAGCTGCTCCATCCCTCTGATCATCTTCATGGCCCTTTTCTGGACTCACTCCAACATGTCCATGTCTTTCTTGTGCTGGGGACCCCAGACCTTTGCCTCATCCCCCTGGAGCTCTGTTTTTAGCAGCCCTGTGCAGCCCCCAATCACTGCAGCCAACACATGCACAAAGCAGCTGGTCAGAATGTTTGGCCAAGGCTTTGCTTTTCTCCTCCCCCATGAAAACTTTAAACAAACTACTTCCCATGGAGAAATTTCCTTTTGCATGGACATTCCTGGAGGAGGAGGGGATGCCCAAAAAGCTGAATCGTCTGTGGAGGATACAGACATCTGATGGTGCTTAAAAGGAGGGAAATGACCCCAAACACATCCATTTTCACTGGATTTGAGTGCCTGAGTGTGTTTTCTCACAGCAGCACTGTATGATTAACCTTAAGTGGTTTCCATGACTGATAAGTCCTTTCCTAGGGGCCTGCTCTGCATTGGCTGCTCAGGGCATGAATTCCCAGTGCTGTCATCCCTACCCCTTCCCGACCCTTAAATCCCTCTTGGAGCAGAGTCTGAGGGGATTGTCCACATCGGGCTGGATTTATAGGAAGCAAGCAAGAAAGGAGGGGGAATATTTTCACATTCCTTTGAAACATACGTTTGGAAAATTTCCCTAGGAAAGAAAAAGTGCTTACGCAGCTTTAGTTACTGTACATGTGCTTTGGATTGTGTGAAACCCTATCTGCTTTTCCTCAGCAGAGTCCTGATCCCCACAGGACAGAGGCAGATCCAGCACTGGTGGCTTGCTGCAGATCTCCTTCCAGATTCCACAGGCAGGGAATGCCCCCACCAGCTGCATCTGTCGGCTCAGGTGGGTGGGAGGAAGAGGAGGAGGTGTTCCTTCTTGGGCTCAGGCCCAAAGAACTTCTGAAAGCAAAATATCTGAGATACAAAGACTTTGCCAGGAAAGAGGGATGGGGATTCAAAATGCCTCAGATATTTTACCAGGAGGTGATTCTGAAGTGTTCTCCTACTCTTGATGCTGCTTGTGCAGCTGGATAATTCCTGCCTGGGGCAGAGCATGCTTGGGATGAAAACCCCAGGACAAAGCCCTGGAACAGCTCACCTAAACAGGAGGGCAGACAAGGACTGATCAAACACTCAGCTTGGTGTGATTAGTCTCAACTCCTCAGCTCAGATCTCATCTCCTGTGCAGAAGTTTCTAGGGCTAAATGTTCAGACAGCTTCCCTTGCCTTTCCAGGACATGAGGGGATTCCCTCCTCCTCTGTGCATATGTGTCCCCAAAGTGTCTGGGGCAAGAAGCAGTTGTGGGAATGTGTGTGGGCAGCCACACTGGAGAAACCAGACAAAATGGCACTTTTTTGTCACTCCTGACAGGATCCAAGGGTGAAGACATCCATGAGAGGACAAAAACCCCCTTGCTGCTGTAATGGAAAGTGGTGCTGGAGAGAGTAGGAGGCTGCTTCCAGGAGATGGCTGGGCTGACATTGGTGTCCATTACTGCTCCCCATGTAAATGTGTGTCCCCACAGGGGCTCGGCATGTATGTGAGGAGGAGGAGGAGAAGACAGCTCCCTGAGAGGGGGAAAAGGCAGGGGGAGCCTTGGGAATGTGAATATCACAAAAACAAATCTGTTCATAATTACAGCCCTGCTGTGCTGCTGGCAGTCACTGCTTTTGGGGCTGGACCCTCACCCTAAACAGACATCTCAGCTCCCCCAGACTCCTCTTGGATGAAAACTGGGCAGGGTCGGCTAGAACAGCAACTTGAGGGTGGTTTTCAGTCTCCTGAATCAGCATTTTGAAAGGCAGACATGCTGAGTTACCCCCCTTTCCTCCCCCCAGGCCTGTGTGTATATAGACAGCCATAAAACACACATATAGCTCTGTGTTAGTACACACTCCTGCCTCTGGGAAATGTCAGCCAAGAGATTATTCAAAGACTGCTCAGCCTGCTTCAAATGCTGCTAGGCTTCAGAAATTACACCCCACTCCAGGAATGGGCAAGAACTGACACAAGGCAGCAACAACCAAAAATTTCCCAGCTGTTGTGTCTGGCCTTTTGAAAACAGGAATTTCTTGGTACAGAGCCTGAAACCTTACTCTTTTTATTTGGCACTGCTGGAGGGAGGGCACCAGCGCTGGAAGGATGTATGAGAAAGGATTTGTTGTCAGCAAGTTGCTTGTAACAACAACATTTATTTTTCTGAAAGACCTGAGTATGGGCAGGCATTAGGAGGATGGAAGTAACCCTGGCTTGGTCTGTTTTTCTTCCCAAGCCTGTCTGCACAGAGATCCACTTGCAAAGAACACACTGTGCTCCAGAGCCCAATGGCCCTACAGCACCAGGGGAGACAGCTCATAGCTCTTGGTGGGTTAATCAAGTTGGCTGCAGTCAGGGCTAAAGAAACTCAATGCAGAACAGCATGATCTCAGGAGAGCCCCACCACATAACAAGGTATGATGTTCTGTTGGCCTGCTTTACCTGAGTTTTCTCTGGGGACATCAGTTCTCAAAGGTTGGTGGAACAAACCCTGCAGAGGAATGCAAGAGTAGTGATTCCCTTGGGTGCTGTCAGAGCATGTGTTAATTATTCTTAAAAATTTAGGACTGGAATGAGAAGCAGGTTCACCAAGACCTGGATCAAGAGTGGAAGGTGTTCCATGTTAAGTTCCTGGTGCACAGGACCTGGGGCAAGTGACATTCACATGAAAGTATCCCTGGCCAGGGCCACAGGAACTGTCTGGAACTAGATGACCTTTAAGGTCCCTTCCAACACAAACCATTCTCTGATTCCACAAAGGAGCTTTAAAACACTCCACTGAGCCCCAGACTGCCTTCCACAGGTCTTTGATCCATGACTTGATGAACTGAAGCTTCAAGTGAACACTCATAAGCCCAAGAGGCTCTTGCAGGAGTTGGTTCCATGATACATCTCACCTTAAGAACATAGAAGCCCACAGCTTTTAAACCACCACGTTTGCTCCAGCTTACATCATCACTGCAGCTGTTCCTGGGGCAGTCACAGTCCTTTGGCCTGGAAATTTTCCCTTTGTGGCCTGTGATGGTGTCTTTTGCTCCAAAGGTTGGTGGCTATGTGTCTTCAAGGGCATGAAGGATTCTGCACAGATTTATGTTAAAGCAAATCTGTGGCAGCTCCAAGCCTCCCTCCTTTCAGGCTTCCCCCAGATCATCCACATCTTCCCTCCATCTGACAGCACAAACTACTTCAGTGCAGACTTCTATTGTTCTCAGAGTGCTTTGATGGTAGAAACCAAACTTTGTTCTTGCAGTGCTAATGGGGTACTTGGCAAACTCTGCTTTATAGCTGCATTCTACATTTTATTATCATGCCCCCAAAATCAGATCCATTCAGTCAGAACTCCATACATAAGGCTGGATATTGGGATCTGGGCATTGTGATGAAATTTTGAATAATCGCGATCTCAAATGTTGGAAATCACACTGCCATTTGTTCTACCAACTGTTACTTTTAGGGGTTTCTTTCAGTACATAGATGCACAAGGAAGGATCTGATGCAAAACCCCTAGACCTGGTGAACATTTCAGTATAAATGTGAAAAATGACCTGCATGGAAGTTTGGAAAGGACAAGTCATGATGTCTCAGAGCTTTAGCAATGGTCAGTTTGATTTTTTAGTAACAAATGCTGCAAACACAAAATCCTGAAAGAGAGAGTTGAGAAGTGCCTGGTGCTTGTTTTGGCACTGAGAAATGTGGGTGTTTTGAGGAGCAGAGCACCTACAGCTCCTGTTGATCCCAGAAGAAGGATGCTGCTCCCAGCATTTGGACAACGTGCGATGGAAATGGTTAAATGCAAACCATTCATCACATAAGTCAGCACCAAGTAAATGATCTCATATTTATTTATGTCCCCAGCCAAATTTGTACTCATTTCCTCTGTGAAAAGCAATAAATTGCCTCAGCTAGAGGCTTCAGCATCCAGTTTTAAGCAACACAATACCCACAGTCTCCACAGTGTTGCCTGTAGTCTAGAGAGGTCACGACTTGTGCAGCAGAGGGGACAGGCTGTGGTGGCCTCTGCACCCCCTTTTGAGCTCCCCCTTTTCCCAGGGGCCAGTGGAGGCTCAGGACCACCAGCCTCTGCCTCCTCACATGTCTCAGGAGCCTATGTTTGTCTGTGCCAAGTTTCTCAAGTTGTCAAGCCCTGTGAGTGTCTCCCTGGCCAGCCCTTCAGCTTTGCTCTTAGAGAGGCCTGGGGTCATCGTTACATCAGTGAAGCTGACCTGTAAGTGAAATATAAACATCTGATCCATAAATAGCACTACAAATTTAATCATTTGGCCCGAGCTCTTAGCAAATCCATGGAATTAGTACAGTGCCTTTAATCAAGGCTTACAATCAACTCCATGTTACCATGATTTTGTTTCTGCCCATAATGTGTGCAGTGCCCAGTACTGATCTCTTGTTTAGCCATCCAAGAATTCATCGTGGAGCTGGGAAGGAAGATTCACTAGAATAACCAATTCTAAGAGCAGTTGTTTTGTATTTTCTAGTTAATCAGTATTTCCAAAATCTGCTAGGGCTGTGTAGGAGGAGACACGGTTGGTAAAATCATAATTATATTTGTATTCCATTATTTTTAATTTAAATTAACTTTTTCTCTTCCAGTCTAAGTGACATTATTATGTTACTTTTCTGATGTAGTCCTGTGGTTTCTAAACTGAGGCCCCCAAAACCCTGCAGGGTGACTGACCCAGAGCTGGTCCATGGGTTGCATGAGGCTGCAGATTCAAAGAGCCCCCATGAGCTGATGTTTTCTGTTCCTCTGCCACAGGGTTTGACATGTTGGATGTGTACCCCAGCACATGATGGGCCCTGTTGCTGTTTAATAGTTCCACACACACCAAAATTAAAGCAGATTTGGCAACAGCTTACCCAGTGCATTCTCGTCCTCAAAGGGATATGGCTTTGTGTTTTCCAAAGAATTAACACTAAGGCATGGCCCTGGAGAAAGAAGTATTTAATTGGTTCAGAAAGAGCTAAAACCTGCTCCCAGAGCAATCAAAGGAGGTTTGGCCATTGTTTTATGAAGTTGGAAGAGACTCAGAGCATCCCATGATGGCTGCTTTGGGTTGTGGGACTTATGATTATGGTTTCTCCTGCTGTTTTTGGAGTTGCAGCTTGTTCCAGGTGCAAAACATTCAAAATGTGGTTTTGGTGTGTGAAATAGAGACAGACTGAGGACATGGAGGGGGATGGGATGGGATGGGATGGGATGGGATGGGATGGGATGGGATGGGATGGGATGGGATGGGATGGGATGGGGACCCCACGTGCAATTCCAGCTTGTGAGGTGAAAGGGATGTGTCATATCTTTCATTGCCCTCACTAGCTAATCTAAAATTCTGAAAAGGTCTTCTCTCTATAAAATGGCTTGTACTTTCTACAGAAAGACTTAATGGTGGGACCAGTGATAGTTTTGTTGGTGCCAACCCAACTGAGAGCCCTAAACATTCTTCCCTGCAGAGCTGCAGGTGTGACAGAAGAGCAGTTCTGTGGTAACAACACTCATTTTTTACAAGGAAGGAGTTGTCACAGAGTGCCTTCAGGAGCAGAGCCTGTCTGTGCGTTCACCCACCTGTACAAATCTCTTTCAGACATGTGTCCATACATGTGTTTCACTAGAAGTACTCAGGTAACACTTTCCAACAGTGTGAGAGTCCAAAGCATGTTGTAATAAACCACCCCGGCTGGAACTGGCTGATTTGTGAAGCTGGCACTATGAAATTTGTAAGACTATTCCCATTCCCTGTGCAGGTTAGAGTTGTCTGTATATAAAGGGAATATTTATGTGCAAAAAAAGAGAGACAAAATTTAAAGAGTCCAGGGCAGAATCATTGTCATTAAACAATTCATGAAACAGAGGACAGCAATTTGCCCCATCCCTGGAAATGTTCAAGGCTAATGTGGACAGGGCTTGGAACAACCTGCTCTAGTGGAAGGTGTCCCTGTCCATGGCAAGGCTTGGAATGAGATGAGCTTTAAGGTCCCTTCCTACACAAACCATTCTGTGATTCTATGAGCAATGAAAACCAGGAATTCTCCCCAGGTCAGCAGTTCTATCAAACCCTGCTTTCTCCTGTGGCAGAGGAGAGGTGTGAGGTTCAGTGTGCAAACAGAAGGAGAGATATCTAATCTCCAGATGTGTGGGAGCTTGCTGAAAGGACTGAACCTGGCTCTCCCAAGCTCCAGGATCCGACTCGAATCACCAGACAACTCCTGCCCTCTTCCTCTGCTGCCGCTGATCCGGAAAAAGCTCTGGCCATAATCTGGTGCTAAATCTCTTCAGATCAAATAGCTTTGCTCTTAGCAAAATAATCCTATAGAATGACTTGGCTCTCAGCTGAGAGCAAGAGGAAGATCTGGGCAGTGTACTGCAGTCAGGGCACAGCACCAGGAAATTAAGCTTTATTTTGTGTGCTCTGGCGGCAGAGCGCACAGGGAAGTGATGTTTATGGCACGTGCACCACCATTCTGTCTCTTAATTCTTATTCCTTTGCCCATCACAGGATGGCTGGGGAGTTTTACTGGGGAGAATGAGAGGCATTTCTTACTGCTGAACAAAGAAAAAGCTGGCTGTGAAGTTTTCCTCCTTTCTGTTTTTAAGCTGCCAGACGAGCTCCCTGCTCTACCCATCTCCATTCATCTCTGGAGTGATCATGGCAGGCAGGGCAGGAGCCAGGGGTATCAAGAGTAGGTTCATCACCAAAAGAGCTCCAGCCCCTGGCCCCCACTCCCCTCTGCTACTGCCAGTCATGAGGCCAGGACCACCACCATGCCTCCCATTTGGAGCTCAGATCTGTGCACCACCACTGCTGCCCAGACCCCAGAGAAAGGGACAGCAGAGCCCCTTGCAGACCAGCATGTGTCCCATATGTTAATAACACTGTGGATTACCCATCTGGCTTCTAGAAACTACATTATTGTATTTTTCCCTCCCAGCTTTAGGAACGTGGTAGTAGCAACGTCTGAAGCCGTGTCTTCAAGTCCTTCCTAATTTAAAGATTAGATACCAGACGATAAGTCAAGAGATTTGGTGTCTGGCCTTCAGCTGTACTGTAAATCTTTTTCCATTTCCCCTGGCCAAATCTGGAAAAAAAAGCTGGAGTCGTGACCCAAAGCAAAATTCCTAACTGCTGTCAAGTTGCTGGAATATTTCTTTACCTCAGGGAAACTCTGTTATGTTGGTGAGTTCCCAGGTTTTATTTCATGGTATCATAATACTGATAGTCAGAGGACTTGTCTCTAAGGACCTGTTCCCCAGAAATATTTGTGATTTTCAGCTGTTAACAGTAGTGCTTAAGGAACTCAAAGTTACATTGCATCGCTGTTTGTGATGTATTTTGCTGAACATGGCCAAAAGAAGGTGCAAAAAGGTCAGACTGGTATTTTACAATTAAAAAATTATTCCTGAGAGGCTTTTCAGGAGAAAATGAGGAGATGCTTTGAATATGTGAAGGTCCCATCTAGAGAGATCCATATTTCAGACATGGTGCAGGTATCCAATAAAGCAAATTACACCTCTCCTGAACTCTAGAGCTGCAAATGACACCTTTTTAATTGGAGCCCCAGGAACAAGGAGTTTGTGGTTAATTCCCACTCATTTAACACTGCTCAGGCTCTGTGTGAGCTTGAACTTGCAGTTCATTCAACATACTAATGCTAAGCATTGTTGAAGCCACCAGGTTTCACTCCAATGGATTTCCTATCAAAAAGTATTTATTTTAAAAGATCTCTGCTCCCAAATGCACAGTCGTTTAAAATTTCCGGAAAAGGTTTGTCTAGGCTTGTTCAGCATTGGACCTTTGCTCACTCACAAGGTTCATGAACCTTCACAACTCTCTAGGTGAACTTTGCCTGACTTTCCCATGCAAAACCAAATCCCAGTCTGGGTCAGTCTCATTTGGTTTCATGTTTCACTACAGACCTTTGTGCAAGGCTCAAGTTATAAAGACCCAAGCGTGGGATAGATGCAAAGCTCCCATAAACACAGGCAACAGCCATGACTGTAGTCGTGCATCCCATTGTGTCTGATGCTGAAATGTGTTTTCCTCTAGCAAAATCCTGGAGTAACTGTGATGTGAGTTAGTAGCAAAGCAGGAAGAGAAAGGGAGTGTTTATTGCTCATATGTTAAAATAATTCCACCAAAGTTTGATTCACTCCAAACTTCTGTTTGGTCTAAGGCAAGTATTGCAGAGGTACCAAAATGTTGAAGGTGGCAGCTCAGCTGGTTCTGAAATGACCACAAAAGGGCAAAGACATTGTCTAGAAATATACACTGTAATGCAGAGTATAGAAAGCCTGCCAAAAGGTCTGAACTAGATAATTCCCTCATGCTTTTTCGTTTTAAGAGCCCAAAGAGGTGCTGCCTCCTGTCCAGGAGCAGGAGCCAGCCCTCAGAGGAGGATGCTCCAATGGGAGACAGATCAAAGCAGGGCTCTGCAGGCTGTGCTGCTGCACGTCCTGTCCTTGAAGTGACAGGCAGAGGAAGGGAGGACAAATGGGGTGGGTAACAAATGGTGTGATGGCAGTGTCAGGCATGGTGGAATGTCAGCCTGGCCCCATGTTAGGGTGTGCTGCTCCAGCAAAGGCTGTGTCAGCACTTTGTTTTGGCTTAGACACCAATTTGTGTTCAGCCCTTTGGAGTGAGGCTGATTTTTAGGAGTTAACCTGGCAGCAGTTCTTTCAGCTTGTGTCTAGTTCAAGAGTTTCTTAACCTCTCACCCCTGCAGCCTCAGTCACAGCTTATCCTACCATGGCACAATTTTCCAAGAGTGACTGAAATCCAGGCCCTACATCAACGACAAGGATTTGTGCACAGCTCCCCCATCCCTGGAAAACACCTGTACCCTCTGTCCATCCTGTCCTGTCCTTGGGCTGAAAGTTCTTTGGTGGCTGGAGAGCTAGGGCTGTTCACCTGGAGAAGAGAAGGCTCTGGGGACACCTTAGTGCCCTTCCAGTGCCTAAAGGAGCTGCAGAGGGATTTTTGCCAAGTGGCTGGAGTCATAGGACAAGGGGGAATGTCTTCCCACTGCCAGAGGGCAGGGTTAGATGGGATATTGGGAAAGCATCATTCCCTGTGAGGGTGGGGAGGCCCTGGCACAGGGTGGCCAGAGAAGCTGTAGCTGCCCCTGGATCCCTGGCAGTGTCTAAGGCCAGGCTGGATGGGACTTGGAGCAACCTGGGCTAGTGGAAAGTGTCCCTGCCCATGGCAGGGGGTGGTACTGGATGGGCTTTAAGTTTCCTTCCAACCCAAACCATTCTGTGATTCTATGATATTTTGGGGTCATTTCCAGCTACTTTGAATATGAACACCACGTGAGCCAAGGGCAGGGATTTACAACTAGAGCCACAGAATTTTCCTACCAAATTGTCTATTGCCTGTCAGAAAGCTGCAATAAATGTGTCTTCTTCAGCCAATTTTGTTGTGAAGTAAAATTCAATACCTTAAACCCCCATCTTTGGGGTGTGACTGCAGCCACCTTGCCTGATGGGTGATGGCTCTTAACCCATGAAACCTTGATCAGACCAAGCCAAGAGAAACAACAGCAATAACTTGCTAAAAGAGTTGCTGCTCTCCCAGAACTGCTGTTGCTTAGATAGGAAACTACTGCTCCACTTCTGTGGTGTGAAGCCTCTTGCTTAAACCAGTCTATGTGCTGGAAGTTTGGAGTGTGGTAAATATGTCACCAGTTCCTAAAACTCCTCCCAGGACCCATAAACCAGCAATCCTGATTTGTCTGACAGGCTGGCAGAAATGTTAGAATTAGTAGGCATTTGGTTGAATATAACTGATAGACTGGGGAGGAGCTGCTCTGGCATTTGTAGGGAGAAATCACACTTCACAAATCTATAGCAACTATTTGAAGTGTCAAACAACCCTTAGCTGAGGCTGACAGAGTCAGTAGACTTTTAACAAGGAGGGAAAGATTTTTCTTTCCCCAGGAGGGAAAGATTTTTCATCAATTACAAACATAATAATAAGCAAACAAAGAACAGGAGGAAATACTTAGATTTTACAGAGAAGTGTTTTCCAAACACTCAGGAGGATTATCTAGAGCTAAAGCTGACTGCGAAGAAGAATGTCCTGGTACTGGTGGGGTGTTTGGGAAAATGGCAGATGAGATTGGATTTTGTCAAGTGCAAGGTAAAGCACACAGGAGAAAGGGAGCCCAGCCACAAGCACACCCAGTTATCACTGCTCCAGAGAGTTTGCTGTGGATCAGCCTGTACAAACATCAGCTTAGTGCTCACCAGAGACCAAAAGGCAGGACTTATCACAGACAAATAGTGAACAGCACAGAAAATACTCTGTGTGATTATATAAATCCCTGGGGTCAGGATTCTGTGTGCAGTCCTATTCATCTTCCTCAAGAAGGATATGGAAAGCTATGGAGGAGGAAAACAAGTAAAGGAATGACTGCCCTGAAGGGATATGAGAGAGGGCTTTCAGTCACACACAGCATGGAGGAGATAACACCAAAACCCTTCATCAGGGACTGAAAATGAAAGAGGATTCATGTTTGGGAAGAATCATTCATCCCTGCTGCTGGCAGTCCCTGACCTGCTGGTGGCTGCAAGGAGCAGGACAGGGAGGAAGGGATCCCTGCAGGCTCTTCTCCTCCTACCTGTGGTCACCGGCTTTGGTGGACCTTCAATCTGACCTCCAAAGGACCTGTTCCAATGATGCCTCCTATCCTCTGCCATATCTTTAGCTGCCATCAGGGTCCATTCAAATCTCTTTTCTAGCTGAAGACCTGACTGGCCTGGCCTGCTTACAGTAGCACCTCCTAAAGATAATCCTCCCCTTCTCCAGCACAAATTGCCCTTGGTCCTTCTTAGGCAAAGCCATTTGTGTGTTAGTGAAGCCACTTTAAGCCAAAGGGGCATTTTGCATGGAAATGTCTTTGGGAATCAGCAAGCAACCTGTGCTAAAAGGCAGGTGGTGGGAAGCACTGCTGCCTTTTTGTGCACAGCTACAGGATGAGACTCCCCCAGAGCAGGTATAGAACCTGGACTGGTTTATAAATCAGTCCACATCTTGGTTGGAATCACCTTTTCTGGTAAATCAGTTTTGGGTTAATTTAAATCTGGGCCCAGTCAGTATTTTGGATTTATGAAACAAAAGCTGTGTAAGGTTATCTCCCCTTGTTCTCAGGCCAAGAGTTTAAACTCCCATCAGAGATCCTAGTGGGGAACTCCTCCTGAGAAATCCTAAAGTCTGGTGATGGATAAGCATATGCGATGAGCTGAGGATGGTTGTGGAGCAGTGAGTGAAATGTCTTTTATGACCAATCTCACTGTGAAAGTTCAACAAGGCAAGCAGTAGATCTTGAAAGATCTGGCCACATAGAAGAGTACTTGATGATGAGGAGAGGGTTGGGGCTGTAATGGGGTGGGAATACTAATGAAACACAGTTACCAGAGGAGAGAACTGTCTTTCTGTGAGGATTCCATCTCTTTTTGTAGCATGTCACCCATCTCAGTGTTCACAGCAGCTCAGCAGTATCCTTACATAACCTCCAAAATCTGCCACATGGACCCTGTTTCATTGAGATTTTTCTAATCCTTTTAAAAGAATAGTTCACTTTTCCAAAGAAAAATTCATACAAAATTTCATCACGAATATCCAAAGCCCAGAAACCCAAGGTTAAAAGGCCAGGAAACGTCATTTCCAGCAATCAGGTTCTTCAAGGCAGTAGAGGAAAGTCTCCCAAAGGATGAGCTAAAAGCTGGAGCACTGAGGCTGCACGGGGGAAGGTATCCAGTGATTGCTGGAGAACAACTTGTCTTGGTCCCTGCCCAGGATGATCACATGTTGAAGTTATTGCTCTTCCCAGATATGCAGCACGCACGGCGAGCCCACGGCCAAAATCAATTAGGGGCCATCACATCACACCACAGAAGGCACACACACACACACACTGTCAGCCTTCAGTGAGGAACAGAACTGCTGATTAGCTCATGGAGGCTTTAACAGGGACAGCAGTGGGTGAAGAGTTCATGACAGATTATTTATGCAGCAGATTTCCTCCCGTTCCCTCCGTTTGCAAATTGACCCTGACTTTCCCCAATACTTCCATAACTCACAACTTCTTGGTGACTGATTTTGGTGGCACAGCTTGTTTGAGAAGGCTCCATTTCTGAGCTGGTTTTTGAATGATTTTAATGGTTTCTTTACTCCCTCAACCCAAAGGTTTCAAAGGGTCCTGTACCATCATGGAGATGTTTTAAAAAAGCACAATGGTGAAATACAGAGGTACCCAACAGCCAAGTGGCAAGAGCAGAACCCCTCTACTGCTTTCTTTTGAGCCCAGTGTTTTTGCCCTAAACTGAAAAATTTGGCACTCACAACCCAATAACACCCCTAAAGTGCCCTCCCACTGACCCCCTATAGGTTTTGGGTCAAGGCTGGACCTCCTCACTCCTCGCTGTGATACCACAACCTGCTTTCATACAAATGGGTGCTGAAGTTGCACTTTCAGGCCTCCAGGTCTGAAAGCACTGGGGTCAAAACCCATTCCAGTCAGGAGAAATAGAGCAGAAAATTCCTTGGCCCTACTCAGAGATGAGGGAGAGGAGAGGATGAGCTGGGCAGGAGCCCACATGTGCTTGAACAGAAAGCTCTGATGTTTCACAGACATGGGGAGGAATCCTCTGAGAGATGCAAGGCACATCCCGGGCTGGGTGAGCTGCTCCAGCTCCTGCTTCAGCCTAAAAGCATGCCCAAGAAATCCATGTGTTCATGTAGAAGGGACAGGAAAACAAGCCCTTTATCCTAAAGCCTGCCTGGGTTATTGTCACTCATGATAATGTCACCAAATCCTCTGAAATCAGGATAAATAAAACCTTCTAACACTGACTTGCTGGTGTTAGTGAGTCAGGCATTACTTTATTCTTGGCCAAGGTTTGTGTGTGCAGCCAAGACAATTCTGGCCTCCACACAAACACTGATACAAAACTTTTCCACTTATTTATACATTTTTGGCAAACAAAGAAATTAATGTTCATTGGTTCAAAATTACATCGCTCATTAATTAGTATTCTATCCTCTATTGGTTGTTGATTTTTCACTGTTCATGCTAATTACTCCATATTTTTAGTATGTTTTTCCACCAGCAGGGACTTTCCAGCACACATATAGCAAGTCTTTATTAATATTTTCTTTATCTTCTGGTTTCTGCAAAACATCCTTGTGGTCCATAATTCTGGACTCCTTGCATCCAATTTCAACAATACACCTCTCTCCTCCCAGGCTTTGTTCATTGAAGCATATCAGAGTTAGTTTATCAAAACTCCAAGTTTCAGTAGTTTTTCCCAAGCTCCAAAAGTAGCTCATGTCAACTTAGCTAAATGCTGGCTAAGAGTAATTAAAGACTAACACGCTATTTTTAATTAACACAAATTGATATTATTAATTAAAACTATTAATTTAAAAGTTCATTAAAGCCATTAACTAAAATTATTTTACAGTTCTATTGTTTCTAACCATAAAGCTGTTCTTGGCAACGCTGAGAAGTGACACCTGGGACAAAGCAGCTCCAAGGCTCCTGGCAGGGGAAGAGTGGCAGCTTCTCTTGGCACTCCAGGGAAGTTATGAACCAGACACAGCCACCTTTGAAGAGTGTCACAGTTGGGGGTCATTTTGATGAAAGTCTGGTTGCATCTGAAGAGCTTTAATTATCCCTGTGATGTGAAGGAGCAGCAGACTGTCTGCAGCATGAAGAGAATTCAGGCCACACTGACCCCAGCCCTGGCTGCCCAAAAAATGTCCATCTCCATGGACTATGTGTCTGTGACCACCTTGGCCCAGCCCTGAAGGCAAGGAGGGGCTGGAGACAGTCCTGGGGAGGCCAGTGGCCAAACACAACCCACCTGAGATGCTTCCTGAGGTGCTCTAGAGGAGCAGGAATGTGCTGGAGGACACCTGCCCTGGCTGCTAACTGGGGAGTGGATTCAGCTGTGCTAGGACCAGCACTCCCCAACACCTCTGCTCCACCAGGCATTCAGGCAGCTCTTCTCAGAGGGTGAGAGCCACACTCTGATCCTTGGATCCTGCCTGTTCCCAGGAGCAGAGGGAGAAATAACTGTTCCCAGTGGCACAGCTTTGAGCAACAGCATGGGGATTACTGAAATGTTCTAGGAGCTGCAATTTATAGCAGATATTCATCATTTTACAGTGTTGGTTTTCCTTCTGTTGATATGCAGGTGTTTTGCTTTTCCTGCCACCCTCCTTGCCTCAGTCTGCCAGCCAGTCTTTAATCTGACACTGAATTGTTGGTAACCAGGTGGCCAGTGTCCTACTTGGACATTTGGGTGGTGTAATGAGGCTGCTCAGGATGAAGGACTGGGAATTATAACTTTACTGTGAGAAGACAAAAAAAACCAAAAAGCCATTTTAGTAGGTTGTATGAGATCTCAGAGGTGTTTGCTGGACTAAGGGGTCTTGGAGCACCTGGACCTGACCCCCCTCAGAGGATTTGAGTGGTGACAGTGGGGTGTGCTCATCACTTTTGGGGCTCTGAGTGTGCCTCTTTCAGCCTCCCAGGGAGCCTGGGGATGGTGCAGCTTTCCCAGCTCCTCTGTAGGCATGGAGTGATGTGTGAGTGCCAAAGAAGTGGAGTAAACAGCAGTAAAAGGGGCTGGCTGCTGTGGCAGGTGGGAATGATAGCCAGCCACTGGGAGACAGGAATGTTTTCCAAAAGGGAAAGTTTTCAGTAGGATTTAAGAGCAAATAAAAAGAGCCCTTGAGGATTCACCAATCCTACAGAGCTGTAAGGTCAGGGAGAGAGAAAAGCAAGTTCTTGTATATTGTGGTGACAAATCAGATATAGGGAGGTGGAAGAAGTTACTCATACTGGCAAGCCCTTCAAGGGCAAAGATTGCCCAAGCTCTCCTTAAAAAATAAATAAGTTGTGGGGGTTTTTTGTGGATTTTTTTTTACAGCATCCCAGCTGTTTTTGCAGGGAGTTCCTCTGTCAGGAAGTAATGAGATCTTGCTGCCTGATTGATAAAACACACACAGTAAAGAGGTTTCATCTGTTGTGGTCTTCAAGGCATCACTTTGCTCTGCAATATATATATATTAAAAAAAAATTACTCTGCTGACTCATGCTCTGCTCTCTGGAAACTGCAACACTCTTGGCAATCCCCTTCTTCTCCACCCTCCACCCCTGGCATTATTTCCCATGACAGCCATTTCCCAGTTTCAAATTTTTTTTTAAATCAAACTACAACCAAAAGAGTATAGCTTGTGGAAGGCAGTGTTTTGTCTCCTCTAATCCTATTGGGAACAGATGGAAGACTACAGAAAATTGTGCCTGGAAAAAACCCTGCAATATCTCTAGCTGCCCATGTTCTGTTGTGTTGCACACAAATCTAACCATGTGCAAGGCAGACCTGAATGTTATTTTCCCTAATTACTCTTGTAAAGGGACTTGAAAAGAGTTTGGGTGAGAATTGTGAACGTTTCAAAGCTACTTCTATTTCAAAGCTTTCTGGAAAACAATATAGCTTAAAACATTCAATTGCTGTTTTTCCTAAACAATATTATTTTGGAGTGGGTTTTTTCCTATTGAACTGATGGTTTTACTTGGGATTTGTTTGCAAGATGAAGGCTAATCGGTTCTAAGAGTTGCTAAATCAAGGCCTCTGATATTTTTTCCCCTTTGGAAGATTCTTTTTTCCCTTTTCTTCTGTGTTCTCAGTGCAAGCTAATGTGGAAAGTGCTCTGAGCATCTTTGGAACGTGGTTTGCCCAGAGGAGAAAAGACTTTCAGAATCAAGTTGTGTTCCCAGTGTCCTCACATCCATCATCTCTTTTCAGCCTGGTCTTCCATGTCTGTTCTAGTCATTGACTGCTGTTTCCAAAACAACAAACCCCTTGGTGGTCAGGAATTCCTGGTCTGACTTGGTGGCCTCAGGCATCTCTGCTGGGAAGAAGCAGGGTGGGTAAGTGGTGGGAGGGGACAGAGGACTCTTAATCCCCCCAAACATTAATAATGCTAGAGGGTTTTTTTAAAAACATCTCAAAAAAATGAGAAAAAAACATAATAATACTTAACTTACCATTTTAAGAAGTGTGGGCAGCAGGATAAGGGAGGGGATTCTGCCCTTCTACCCTGCTCAGGTGAGACCCCCCTGCAGAGCTGCCTCCAGCCCTGGGCTCCAACATCAGAAGGATGTAGAGCTGCTGGAGAGAGCCCAGAGGAGGACACCAAGATGCTCCAAGGGCTGGAGCCCCTCTGCTCTGGAACCAGACCAGGAAAGCTGGGGTTGTTCACCTGGAGAAAGCTCCAGGGAGAGCTCAGAGACCCTTCCAGTGCCTAAAGGAGCTCCAGGAGAGCTGGAGAAGGGCTGTGAACAAGAGCCTGGGGTGACAGGACAAGGGGGAAAGAGTTAGAGGACAGGGGTAGATGGGATATTGGGAAGAAATTCTCCCCTTTCAGGGTGGTGAGGCCCATGGCACAGGGTGCCCAGAGAAGCTGTGGCTCCCCATCCCTGGAAGTGTCCAAGGCCAGGTTGGACATGGGGGCCTCGTGCAGCCTGGGCTAGTGGAAGGTGTCCCTGCCCATGGCAGGGGGTGGAATAAGATGGGCTTTCAGGCCCCTCCAGCCCAAACCATTCTGTGACTCCATGATTTTGGGGTGATCACTTTGCCCTGTTTGAGATTTTCCTACCATACCACCCTGGGAATTGGAGGAGGAGGAGGATATGATCCTGTGTTTTTCCCAGGTCAAATGTGAATCAGTGTTGGCCTCTCTCCTGCTGCTTTAAGGTTTTTCTGTACCTGTTGTGTACCTGGCTATACTTTTAAGTTTCCTCTTCCTTTGGCTAGCTCAGAGTCATGGAACTACTTGAGATGCTGAGGGGCTTTTCTCTTCTTTTAACAGGAAAGCTCTGTCCTCAGTGATGCAGAGGAAATAATGAAAAATACAAATGCAAATTAGTCATACTCAGTTGTGTGATAAGGCTGAATAATCAATGTCTTTAAAGACTGGTGTTGCCAATAAAAATCCCTCATGTATTTTCTTCTAATAATGGCTGGAGACTGTTAATTGTGTTGCTTGCCCACTTGGCTGTTCTGTGTTTGTTCTCTCAGAATTGTGATGAGCCCATGAATTCAGCTGGAAAGAGGAAAGTGATGCTCTCCACAGCATTTTGGGGAGTCAAGTACTAGCAGATCTATTGACACCCCTGCAAGTGTTCACACGTGTTCTTTGGGGCTATAATTCTATTTCCTGGAATTGTCCCTTCATTAGGAACTGGAAATCACAGGATATCGAGGTAGGGGTTATATTTCTTGTAGGATGCTCAGTATAGACCAACGTGTCTCTTAGTGCAGCTGAAGTAATGTGGGTGGGGTGAGCTTGGAGGGGTTTGGGGAAGGCTTATCAGGAGTTTTTTGTATTTTTTTTTCCTTTTCTATGGTAATTGAGATTTGTGATGTTATGTAGACCTATTTGGCTGTTGTGCTTAGCTTGGTGACAAAATTCACATCCTGAAGAAGGAGGATTGGCAACAACATTGACTGAAGCTGCATCTCCTGCCTTGTCTCAGAAAAGGCTTCTTGAGAGAAATTGGGAAGGAAAACAAAGTGGGCCAGAACTGCAGTTTACAACCTGAGCACCCATAAACTAATCAGCAGAGTTCTTCCAGCTCATACAGGTTTGGAGAGCTGGAAATTCTGGCCCCATGCCTCCTTCTGGAGCAGCAACAAGCAGCCCCCTTCAGCATTCCCTTCCCTGGGAAATGACACACTCATTTGGTTTGAGGCGTTGCTTCTCCAGCCAAGGAGTGAACTTGGGCTCCTGATGCCTTGGGAAGGCTGACCTGAAATAGAGGTTGAACAGAGCTAGAAAATAAAGCAGATATTTATTAAAAGGTCTCTAAGATCCACCTTGGGCAGGACAAGAGCCTGGCCAGGGCTACACCCAAGGTGGACCCAAAATGGTCACAAAATGAACGACCGGTCCCGAGATCTTACACTTTTATAAGTTTTGGTCCATTTGCATATTGGATTTAATTGTCCAATTACAGCTTCAGGTTGTGAGGTCTCATCCTTCTTGTTCCTCCCTCCAGCCCACCATTGTCTGTGCTTTTGGACCTGAAAGTTGTTCTTGGTCTTCAGCAGGAAAAGGATTTGTTTTGTCTCCCTGCTCTGTGAAGAGAGCTCACCAGCACCTAAAATGAGACTCAGAACTACATTCCTAGGCAGCAGAGAATCTGAAAAATATGAAAGCTAAAACTTAAGGCATCACTTCCCTCTGCACCAAACACGTGGTTCTTTACAACCATTTCAAGGGAAGGCAATTTATGGGACACCTGAAACACTTCTAAACCTTTTTAGGTCTTTACTGGAGACCGAAAGGCAACAGATCTGCAACATCTTCCTGCATTTCTCCAAAACTTGGGTGCACCAAGCCCATGTGTGGGACTGTGTGATGCTTTCACAGCCTCCTGGGAAAGTCACTATTTTTCCACGACCTGGAGCACTTTTCATCTCTCTGCTTGCTGGGCTGTGAGTGTTCTAGGGCAGGCACCATATTGTTTTGTTCTATTTCTTACAATACTTGGCAAAGAGAAGGCTGTCTTGGCTCTTCACTAGGTCTCCAAAGTGCTAAAATATTACTAACCTTGTAATAAATCTCAAATTTTTATTATTGTCTCACACTCCGCAGCTTATTTTGGCTCTGGGAATCTGCAAATTTGGACCAAAAAAATGTAAAAACTTGTCAAAGTGGAGCAAATGAGAGCACCCAGCTTCAGTCTCTTTAGCAAGACACAACTGTGAATCACTGCTCCTTGGGGAGAAGAACACAGGATTTCCTGGAACCAAATTCAGGGCTTGACAGAGCTGTTTGATCTTCAACTGATGTTTTGTTTTTGTTTTCTAAGCAGCAATAACATCATTTTAAGCTATAAACAGACCATTTTCCCTTGCCCTTGAAGTGAGTCATTAATTAGTTAATAACATGAATTAATTACTGCCTATGCATAATTAAAGGGGCCATATTTGTTTTATCTACGATGTTCTTTCTAGTGCTGCATTTTTATTAACAGTCTCTCAATATCCAGTTCTCCTTGTCCCCCTCAGGATCAAAAATTCTCCTTAAAGTCTGGTATAACACCTGTGCCTGGGATGTAATGAAATGCAACCCTCAAGCTCACCCAGGATGAGATATGCAAAATAATTACTCTTGGATGACAAAGAGAAGCCCTGAGGGCTGCGTTCACAAAAGGATGCCTTGTTTCTCTGGAAGGCTGGATCCCTGCCTGCCCTGCTCACCAGGAGCCACGCTGTGTTCCTGGGCTGGGAATTGCATGGCCTGAAACTTTTGACAACTGCTTGGTCAGATTTGGTGGCTCAATAAATGGTTTGTCTCATTAATTACTGGGATCTCGCTGATGGGGCCGTGCACGGTTCATGGTGAAAAGTTTATGTGTGTGTTTCAAACTGCTCAAAGAGGGCACTTCAAATGTCCTCAGATAAAAAAGGACTTCTTCTTGGATGGAGATTCTCCTGGTTGACAAGCAGGGAAGAAACAAAAGCCCAGCCTGCCTGGGAGTGCCTGTCCTCCTTCTGGGAAGGCAATTTAATGCTTAGTTTGGGGTGCTTGACTCTTGCCTCTTCCCTCAGTGGTCTCTGTCCTCTCTACATATGGCCCCAGTCAGGTGCCATGGTTTGTCCTTGGAATCAAATTTCTGTTACCTGGGAGTAGCAGTGAGTGAGATGTGCTGCCCAGACAAGCAAACTTGCAGGAATATAACCCTCTGCCACATCCCTTCACCAAACTTGGCATAGAGAAGACCAGTGCTGAATGAATATAAAAACCTATTCCACATGTCACAGCATCTCTTAGTACCTCAACATTATTCCTTTATCACAGCACATTAAAAATGCATTCCCCCTCCCAAACTGAATAGAAACCTGACAAATCCAAATGGGAAAATTAATCTGCTGCTTTCCTTTACTGAAGTGGTAAAACTGCCTCGGTGATTCCAGAATGCTCTGGGTATTTTAGGGACACAGTCTGGGCTATTCTTGGGCATTTGTCCTGTGTGGAGTCTGACCAGGTAGCTGGGCAGCCTAGGAAAGTCCAGACATTTCTTTTTAAAAATGCAACTTTATCAGATTTTCATCAGGTCTTTCACTATGTCCTTGCCCCCTCTGTGTGCAGTAGGGATCTCAGGAGTGCCTGACTGCAGCTCATGTTCTGCTGCACAAGGATTTATGGTA